>CAJVPP010001296.1:0-21041 GCA_910592005.1 Funneliformis mosseae | reverse complement strand
ATTTCGGGGAATGAAATTTATTTTGAGTTAAAGTCAAAATAAACAAACAAAATGCGCATTTATTAAGTTTGATTTATATAAACAAACTCTAGAATGTCATGTGACTATAATATTATTAAGTTACGTAACGTTACTAGCATGTAATCACGCTTAAAAAGTGGTGTTCGGAGACTTTTGGTGACCCTCTGTAAAAGTGACTCTGTCACATCCTATAAGGCTTCCTCTATACGAAAATTTAAAATCAAACTTCTGCTTGAACTCCTCCCTTCACTAGAGGTACTCAAAAAGTGACATCCTGATTTATATGATTCTTCATGGCTCTACCCTAAATGCCTTACAAGTTTGGAGAATTTTGATCATATCTGGCTTTGCTAATATATATTACAATAACTCAACAACATTTTATTAGATACTATCGCCTTCCTCTCTCAGCATTTGTCTGAACTCAATCATCAATTTAATATAGCAAGCATCATTTCAATAGATATTTGGAACCTTGATACTACACACTCCTCTTTTAATTTTATTGACTTCATAAAAGGCATAGTTCCGTCTTTGCTTACAACGAAACTACATTAAATAGTAAATAATAAGTTACTCATCCGTGATTTACTTTCCTCAACATACCACTTCACATATGAAAAAATCAAAGTTCTTTGGCTCGATCGATGTGCTACCCTCAAAAATTTGAAGATAAATACAACTTGTCTCTCAAGGATCGAAAAGCAAATACTGTATCAACTAGCTTCCTTGACCCCACCCCTCACACCTTTATTATCCCTCCCTACTTTCATAAATCATTCCTTTTTGATTCGCATTGGTCAAATTTTTGGATCAGTAGTAATCAGACCCTAATACTAGATGGTTGAACCTATTTTAAATTAGTTTAGGGTAGGTTAGTCTAGAACGATGCAAGGTTGGTTTTGATTTAGTATTCACTAGATAGAAATTTTTGTACTCTCTCATTTGTAATTTGTATTTTTACTTTACTCTTAATAAAGATTATGCAAAGCTACCGCACGTTAAAATAAAAAAAAAAACTTAAAATATTTAAATATTTTAATATCTAATGATTATAAAAATATAAAATAAAATTTTAATTTTATCATATTATAATATATCTAATGATAGTATTTTTAAACTTTTAAAATTTATAATTATTAATATATATTAATTTTTTAATTTTTTAATTTTTTAAAAATAATTTATTATTTAATAATTACAAAAATATAAAATCTATTAAATGGTAGTATTTTTATATTTCTGAGATTGATAGATAATAAGATATATGAGTTTAAAATTTTAATTTTTTATATAATAATTTATTATTTATTTATCTTTAAAAAATTACTAGTTAATTACATTTTTTTTTAAGAAATATCATAAAATTTATTATAAAAGTATTAATTTTTTAATAATATATTTTAAATATTTAAAAATAATTAAAAATGATTGTAATTAATAAATAAAATTACTTACAAATTTATAGTTAAAATAGTTGAAAGAATATAGTTTTTATGAATATAAGATTTATATTTCTGATAAAGATAAAATAGTTTAGTTTTAGTTCTATAAATCTGATTCTAATAATAGAACTGAATTAAACTGAATTCTTTGAACTGATTTCAAATAATTGATCTAAACTGATTCTTCTATTTAGTTCTACAAGATCATAAGTAATAAATATGAGTAATTATATTATATAATAAGTAATATTATTTTAAATATATAATACTATTTATAATATATTTAAATATTTCATTATTTAAATTAAAAAGAGTAAACACCTTTTCTTTATAATCACCAATAATAATTAAGAAATCAAATAATACAAACAAAAAATTTAAAAAAGTTTTATTTTTATATATATTATTATTTAAATTTTTTTATTACTAATTGTTTTTTTTATTTTATTAAATTTATTATAGCTAAAATTAACTACATATAGATTTAATCAAATATTATCCTTTTATTGAAAGATAATCTTGTATTATATTACTAAAATTAGATATTTTTTATATATATTTATTACTATAAAAGAGATTCTATTTCTTTATTAGTAAAAAATGTAAAATAATGATTTAATTCTAATAATAATAATGATATTAAAATTAATAATTTGATCATTAAATAAAATATTAGTAATTATTAATAATTAATGCAAATGAAAATATTAGTATTATATTAAAAAATTATTCTTTATATATATTGAATATAGCTTAAATATAAATTTATGCATTTTTTTTTTTGATGATTTAAAAAAACTGAAAGTTTATTTTAAAAATCTAAAATAGTTGAGACAGTTGATGATTTATATATGGAGATAATCAATAGAAAAGAAGGAAATCTATAAATTTTGAGTAATTTTAGTCATTAAACTAGTTTTATTTATAAGAATAAAAAAATTTTTGACTAAAAAGTAGATTTTTTTTTTTTCTATTGATTATCTCCTATATTATACTCTAATATTTCTTAAATTTATATAATATCAAGCTGCAATTTCATATTATATAAAATTTTTATCTCTTGTAAAATTTTCTAAATATATTTAAATTTTTTCAAATATCACCTAAAGTTAAATATAACAAAGCTGATAAGCAATTAATAGCCTTTTCAATAGTTTTAGAAATAAATAAGTATTTTATTTATATTATTATAATTTTTTTTAAGAGTTAAAATTAATAAAATTAATTTATATAAAATTTGATAAGATATATGCATAATTAAAAATGGTTATTATTAAAAAGCAATAAGAGGATTAATTAATTTAATTATAATTTGATTATCATTTTTAGTTTCTTTTATTTTAAATATTAGTTTTTATATTTTTATATTTGTTAGTTAATTAATTTTATTTATTATTTTACTCTTAAGTTAAAATTATAAGTAATATATCAATAATATAAGAATATTATAGTAAAAAATGCTGAGTTAAAACTTAAAGTAATTTTTCTTTTATATAATATTATTGTAGATTAATTATCTATTATAAATGTAAAATTTTATTTAAAATTCTAAACTTTTTTAAAATATGTATAATTATTTATATAATATTAATTCTGAAATAATTTATAAAGAAAGAAATAATATTAAAGAGAAGTTAAAAAGATACTAATCAAAATCTATATAATAAATATTAAGTTTTAAGAAAGCTTTTTAATTTATTAAAGTTTATATATTAGCAGTTAATAAGCATATTCTAAAATTTAATAAAGGTTATTAATAATTTTAACTCGTTAAAAAATAAAAATATCAATTATTAAGTTTTTTACTTAATATCTTTTAAGAATAAAATTTATAGATAAAAATTTAATTATTATTTGAAAATCCAAATTATCAATAATTGTAAAAATTAAGGATCACAAATTATCTATTAAATAAGATAATCATTATATTCTTTTACTCTTTTTATTAAAAAAATATCTGTCCTTTTTATTATTAAAATTCCTTTTTTTATGAGAATTTCTAACTAATATTTTGTAAAATATTTTCTTAAAAAAAATACCTATATTTAATTAGAACTTTTTATAATACTTTTTATAAATATTAAATTTCAAGTTATCTGAATTTTATTAATATATTTTTATATTAATTAGAATTAATAGATGCAAATTTATTATTATTAGAGTTTATATTTTCTTATTTATTATTGTTAAAATTATTAAAATTATTAAAATATACAGTCTTTAGTGAAAAGAATAGCAAAAAGATTTTTTGAATAATAAAAGTTTTTAAAAAATAATTTTCAAAATTTTTTTTATTCTCAAATGCTTTTGATTAAGAAATTATACACTCAAAAATTAAAATATAAAAAGTATTCTCCTTCTCTGTCAATCTGGATTTAAATACAAGTTAAAATACTAAAAAATTAGAAAGTTAGCTTTTTTTTCATATTAATTTAACTTTATGCTTTTTATTTTCTACTTTCTTAGTTAGAATATATTATTTTTATTGTAAAATATTTAGCTAAAAATTTTTTTTTATTAGTGAGTGAAGCTTATTAACATAGTAAAATTTTTTGTAATTTTAATTTTAATGATTAAACACTCAAATTTAACCTTATTTCATGATCGCAAAAATTTTATTCATATTAAAATATGCATTATGAGCTTTAAATAATACATATAGAATTTGAATTAGTAATACATATAAAATACTATGTAATTGTTTATACTAAAGATAGCATCTCAATTAGTTGTAACAGGTGACAAATAAGTATCATAATATTGCAACAAATTGCAACCTTATTAAAATTTAAGTTGTAACAAGTAATAAATAAGTGTTACATTGTTGCAACGCTTTCTTTAGTTTATACAAATCCTTTAAAAAAAAGTTAATTATATAGTAAAAGATTGCACTGTCATTTTTTTCGCTGAAGACTATACATTATCAAGATTTTAAGATTTTTTTAGTTGAATTCTTTCTAAATATTAAAATAGTTATTTATAAGAAAAGTAGATTTTTTTGCTGATTATTATTTTTTATTATATAATAATATTATATGAAAATAAGGTTTTAATTTATATAAAGTTTCACATAAGCTAGTTCAACTTGTTTATCACTGGCTTGAACTAAATCACATTTTTTTTAGCATAGCTTACAGAGATCAATCAATAATCTAAGTCAAACTAAACTAGCTTGTAAGTCAATTCATTTAGTTTGTATTTATATTTTGAATAGAATTTATAAAGAGAAACGGTTCTAAAATAATTTCTTTTAAGAGAACTGTTTCTGAAAATAAAAACCTTTAAGAAAATCATTTTAAAAGTAAAATTCTTCAAGAAAATCACTTTAGAAGTAAAATCTTTTAAAAAAAATGCTCTAAAAGTAAAATCCTTTATGAAAATTATTTTAGAAATAAAATCCTTCATGAAATTTGTTTTAAAAGCAAAATCTTTCAAAAAAATTATTTTAAAAGTGAAATCAGAAAATCATTCTAAAAGTAAAATCTTTTAAGAAAATCATTTTAGAAGTAAAATCTTTTATGAAAATTATTCTAAAAGTAAAAATCTTTAAGAAAATCACTTTGAAAATAAATTTCTTTATAAAATATTTAAAAGTGAAATTCTTCAAGAAAATCATTCTGTAAGCAAATTCCTTTAAAGAAATTTAACCTTAAATATATTTTTCTTTAAGAAAATATCGCTAGATATATTTTTCAAAAGAAAAATCACTGAATGCATTTTTTTTTTAAAGAAAATATTACTAGATGTATTTTTTTCAAAGAAAATATCATTAAGACTGTTTTTTTATATAAAATGCTATTGAAGTAATTTTTTTTTAAAGAAAAACTGTCTTTAGATTTTTTTAAAAAAGAAAATATAAGCTAATAAGCTAAGCTATAATATGAATCAAGTCATAGCATAAGCTAACTTATTTAGCTTATAGCTTATTTTATAATAACTTAAATCAAGTCTAGATAAGTCAATTCATTTAACTTATAAGTAGCTTAGCTTATGCAAAGTTTTAGGTTTATATAATACTTTTTTTTTAATTAATAAAAAAGAATCAATTTAATTTTAAAAAAATTTAAAAATATATTTTTAGAAAAATAATAATAAATTATTTATTTATTAATTAAAATATAATATATAAATATTTTAAATTCAATTATAACTATAATAGCAATAATATCAATATTGTAGTATTATATTTACTCTTTAAATAATTTTAATTAATTAATTTTTTTTATTCTTTTGCTAATTTAATAATTTTATTATAATACATTTTTTCTAGTAATTTTTAACTTTTTTCTCTTAATAAATATTATAATATAAATCAACTTTAAAATATTAATAAACATCATATAAATTAATTTTTAAACTTATAATTTGAATATTTAGTATTAGCTAACATTATTATTTCTAAATGTATTATATTTTAAGAATTAATTTATTATATTTTTTCAAACCAGTTAAAAAATATTTTATATAATTATTTATAACTCATTTTAGCTAGTAAAAAGATAACTAATTAGATTATTCTATTAATATTACTACTTCAGCAACATTATCTTCTTTATAATATCATAAACTCTTAATATAAATCTATTATTTGTTAAATAATTTCTAATATTTTCAAAAAAATTTCTAGTATATATTGAAATAGTTTTTGATAAAATAGTATATTATGATTCTAATAGTAGAAAGTTCTTTTATTAGATTTAATTTTTTTTTAAAGTATATACTAGTATTTATTGATCTACAATTTATTACTTTAATTTATACTATTAGAAATATATTTTGCTAAACTTAAAAATACTAGAAAAGATATCTTTAATTCTATAAATTATTTTTTAGAAATTCTTGAAGGTAATTATAATTACATTTTTTTTTTATAAATTAATTACTTTTTAATATTTATTAAAATAATTATAATTAGTACTTTTATTACATACTTTACCTATAATTCAATATATATATAATTTTATGTTAATTTTATAAGTTTTCATTAACATTAAATAAGAATAATTGATACAAATATTTAAAAAATACAAATTATTATTTATGATAAAACTTTTTAATAGAAAATATGTATACTCTTCTCTAAAAAATATCTGATCACTTACTGGTCATTTATCGATTGTTTAAATTATAACCAATTTTTAACATTTTATTATTTAACAATTTATTAATAAAATTTTTACAAATTTATATATATAACTTAGAAAAACTTATATTTTTATTATATTATTAGTATTTAGCTAGATTGTCATGATTATTTATATAGCTTGAATTCTTTGTAATATATTATTTACTAAAATTTCAGATTTAATTTGATTTTATTCCTTTTTTAATATTATTATTAATTTCCTAATATTTTTTAGATGAGATTTGTATACTTGAACTTTTCTTTTTAAAACATTTTATAGACTTATACAGACTTAATATTAAATTACTCTCTTTCTATTGATTAATTACATTTACTCTATAAATTAGAGCATTGTTATCTTAAAAATATATTATAAATTATTTTCATAACTATTATAAAATGATAAAAAAATATTTTTAATATATTAATATATACAGAATCTATAATTCTACTAGAAACTTAAATTAAAAGACTAAGTCTATCTTTGCAAAACATTTTTATACTATAATACCTTAATTTTTTGATTTACTATTTGGAATTAAACAATTTACATTAAATTTTTATATGACCTAAACCCAATAATGAGCATCATTTTGAAATAATAAAAAACGGCATTCATTACTTTATATAATTGAATTCTACTTAGAATCTAATTTCTTTTTTTATAACAATATTCTAATCTTTTTTTTATGATTTACTTCAGAAACTAATAGTTTTCTTTTATCTGCTTAAACAAAAAACCCTTTAGAATGTAAAACATTTTTTACTGTATTATGATATACTAGATTTATTAAATCTTTAAATTTTTCTATTATATCATCTAAAGACTGTTGATAGTTTTTTTAATGATTTTTATAAGATATCTAACATCTCTTTCTGTTAATTTTGGTGGCCTGCCTGGTTGTAAATAGCTTTAGTTTAGTTTTATTTTTATAACTAGTTATTATATCATGAATAGTTGATTTAAGATGATGGAGGATGGCTTTAATATTTCTATGATCTCTTTTCTAAAGTCTAATACTTTCTGCTTAAAATCAGAAAGTTGACTTTATTTAAGCAAGTTTTAAAAAAAATTTTTTATTTTTAAACTATTTGTAATACATGAGAAAAAATTTTTTTAATTTATATGTATTAGTTTTAGCGTAATCTAAATTTTAATATCTATAATGATCATTGAAGAGAATGTATATACATACAGTATTATATAACTTAGCTTTATAATTTTTAATTTAATCAACAATAGATAAATGATTTATTTATTTATAGATGTTTGTTGATTAACCATTAAAAAGAAAAGAAAGAACTAATTAAAGTTCTGATGAAAGTTTTAAGAGATTAAATTTTATATGTTAGTTTTAATATTAATATCTACAGCCAATAGAATTTGATGCTATATACATATTTTATATCATAAACACTATCACTTTAAACTCAGAATCTGAAAAATCTGATATTTAAAAAGTTACGATAGTTATTTATATAAGCATTAGTTATTATAATTATTAAGCAATGTCATGTTTACATAGTTATATAATATAAAAATTTTAGCATGATAGAAATAAAGGTATATTAAGCAGTTTCTTTTCCTTTACAGTGAAGTGAGCATTTTAGGCAGTTTCTTTTTTGTAGTAGTTTTTCTTCTTCAAAAAAACTATATCAGGTATTAGTGTTATTAGAGATATTTATGAAGATATTTGTGATGATGATGATAATAGTGAAGAGAATATTAATGATTATAATGTAGTCTACAAATATAGATAAAAGTTAAATTTATAACTAACATATTTCTTTTTATAAAGTTTTCTTGAAGATCTAACATAATAATTTACTCGTTTTAGATTATGGTAATTCATTTCTCGTGATAATATGAGACCTTTGCAATAGAAGGAGGAAATTACTGAAAAAAATCAATTTTATTTTTATATGCTAAATATGATTTTTAGGTTAAAATATGTTCAGATTTAGCACTAACTCATTTTTTATTTTTTTCAGCTATTTTCCTTTTTTTCTATTGCAAAGTTTCCATATATTTCCTTTCTTTTTCAGGTAGAGGTTATGCTTATATTTCAGAATTATCCTCATTTGAAATATTATCATTAAAGTTTTCAGCTGTAATGTAAATAAAAACAATTAATTTCATTCAGATAAATTAAAAGCTAAGTATAAACTAAAATTTTTATTTACCTGAATATCATCTGGAATTTCAAAATAAATGTTATTATTATTACCTTGATTTTGATTATATTATTTGTAGTTTGGCTTTTTCTCTTCAACGCTTGGTTTTTCATTTCTCATCTGGATTATAATCATCTAGTTAGAGATTCATCTATTATTGTATTTACTTGTTATCATAATATTATTATTTATAAATTTTACAAGATCTGCACTCTTTACTTGTATTAATTGAAAATAATTTTCTATATTAATTTTGTATTCTGAAATTTCTTTTCTTTAGAGATAATATAAAAGTATTATTGAATCTAAAATTTGACTCTAAAATAAATGCAAGCTTATTCACTAATTCTCTTTTCCCAAAAATGTTTCCCAATAAGATTTAAATGGGTGTGTTCAGATCTGAGTGAACTTTTTTTTATTTAGTGATAAAGGAAGATGCATAACTAATTCCTTCTTTATAGACAATCAAAAGTTAGAGTGTTCAAACATTAAAGGTTAGGATGGTTACTAGCGATAAATACCTAGAAATTCTCCTAATTATGTAATAATAAGAATAAAATTTGTTCTCCCTTTATAAATTAAAATAATGCATTATATTCTCTTAGTCCTTAAAATTGTTTTTATCTAACTTTTTTATCTTATTAAATATCAATGAGACCATAAATCATCAAGAATTTTTCCAATTAAAAGACGAAAAAGATGTCAATTTGATAATTGTTTCTTGATGCGAGTATAAAAATCTAAGGTACAATTTGCTTTTCTGTTTAGTTAAACATGATACAAGAATTAAAAAATCAAAGAGTAATATTTTTTCTATAAAAAGGTAACATAACAAGTTGTAAAGCTTACTGTTATAACTACCAGTATTAGAAAATTAAACAATTTTAAACAATTTTAAACATATTTTCTGTTTAAAACCTTGTCTAAAATATTTAAAATCAAAAATGTGTCTAAAACTTAACACTAATAACTACTATATAATTTGTGAGTTTCTTTACGCATAAGAATCATTGATTTATCTTAAGAAAAAACAAAATATCAATATGGAATTTTATCTAATCTATAAAGAAATTATTTAAATATTATTTTAATAATTTCAAAATGACTTATTTGAGAGAAAAAAAATCTTATTAATACTAAAAATAATAATTTTAACCTTAAGTATATAACTAAAAAAAAATATAGTAAAAGCCAATCAGCATCGACTTAATTATAATTAGGAGCTGTGAGTCTTACACGAATTATTGGATAAAAATAATGTGATAAACAGAAAAACGCTTACATGACCAAAATTTTCTTAATGTATAAGTTCAAGACAATAATACATTTTCTAATTATATAAATATATATTAAATTATTTAATTTTATTACATAAAATTTAATTATATAAATTGATTTAGTTTAATATAGTTAATCAAATTCTTTAACAAAAAATTTTTTTAATTAAAATAAATGTAATATAATACAATACATAATTTTAATTTCATTATTTCTATAATTTACAATATCACTTTCTCTTTGTGATAAAAATTTTAGATTAAAAATTCTAAATGCATTATAAATTTCTAAGGCTAAAAATCTATTTTTTAGAAATTTAATATTGCTTTAGTAAATTTTAAAATAAAGAAAATAAATTATTAGATAAAATATTATTATTTTTCATATTTTAATATAAATTATTCCATATATTAGAGAAATCTTTTCAATTTTGATAAAATTGTATTTTAATCACAGAAATTATTATTTTCAAGATAATGTTTTAATTTTAAAATATCTATATGATTACATTGAAATATTTTAATTATTTTTATTAAAATATATATTAGGCTATTTTAAGTAATATTAAATTTAACGTTATATTAAGACCAAATTTTTGAAGAAAAGAGGTAATCATAATTAATATCATATTTATTAACACTTATATTAAATTATATGATTTGCTATATTATTTTTATTTTTGTAATAATAATATAATTTTTTATTATTAAGAAATAAATTGCTCAATTATATATTAAATTTTTTCTTTTTAAAGGTATTAGTTTTTTTAATCAAATAGCAATAAAAATCATTCTTTTTATTATAATAATTATCACATAATAGATAAATTATTATTTAATAAATATTTATTAAATTCTTTAATTTTATTTGTAAATTTTCTTTAAACCTATATTAATAATATTGCTTAAGTTTAGATTTTTTTACAAGAATAAATCTTTTTATATTCAAAAATAATTTTATATATAAAATGATCTTCTAAAAAGATAAGAATTTTACATATATAATTCTAAGATTGAAAAGTAAGTTAAAGATTTATTATTTATTACATATTTAAATATTTTTTACTATAAATATATTGAATTTTATAGCATTTTATACATTTGATAAAATCTTAAATTTTAATGATTATGTAAAAGTTAGATAAAATATATTTTAATTGATTTTGTGCTTCAATTTTTGATAGTTAATATTGATCAAAGGTTTTTTTATCATATAATATATGAATTTTACATAATTTTACTATTACTAATTATAGAATAAATTTCTGTTAAATAAATAGAAATTTCTAATTTACTTTACAAATTAAATAATATTAAAGATATTAGATTTAATAAAAATGAAGTAATTAGAATATTAAAAATAGAGTGTGAGAAGAATTGTAAATAATATAACTTGATTTATTACACTTTTTAATCTAACAGTTCATTTAATTAATAATTATTATTAAAAATAATATCATGTTTTAAATAAAAAAAATTATATATTTATAAGTTATATGTCTGAAATTAATAATGAGTTTTAATAAAGTCTTATAATTCTTTATACTTATGTAATATAATTTGTATTATTTTATTAATATGTAATATAATATCAATTTTTAATATTACCTAAAATTTTTTATAAAAATTAAATAGATTAAGTTATTAAAAATATATATAATAGCATTATCTTAAAAAGTTTCAATTTTATTATTTGTAACAAAAAGTAAATCAATAAAATTCTCAGTCTTTCAATATAATTATTTAATAAATCTTGAATTGCTATAATTAAATATTTTAATTTTACCTTAAATTATAAATTAGATTTAAAAATAAAGTTCCAGATGAGTCGAGTTAACTCACAAGTCAGATAAGTTGAATCGAGTTTAAATTAAGTTGAGTTTATATTTGTTTGACTTGATGATTTGCAAGTCAAGCCAAATATAAATCAAGTTAAATATTTAACTCGACTTAATTTAAACTTGACTTGATTCAAGTTGACTCAAATTGACTTGAAATAGTATTATTTTTAGGGATGTTAAAATCCAGTCCAATTTTAGTCTAATCCCGAAACTTCCAGTCTATAGGACTTAGATCTTAGGACTGAATTCTAGGATTAGGTCCTAAAACTGCAGTTCTAGGACTGCAGTCCTATAGAAAATAATCATTCAAGAAGAATGATAAGAAATCATTCAACTTGAATGATAAAAAAATCATCGTTTGACTTGAAAGATAAAAAAATCATTCAAGAAGAATGATAAAAGATCATTCGACTGAAATGATAAAAAAAATCATTCAAGAAGAACAATAAGAAATCATTCAACTTGAACGATAAAATAAATCAAATCATTCAAGAAGAATGATGACAAATCATTCGACTTGAACGATAAAAAAAATTGTTCAAGAAGAATGATAACCTGAATCATTCGACTTGAATGATAAAAAAAATCATTCAAGAAGAATGATAACCTGAATCATTTGACTTAAATGATAAAAAATCATTTAAGAAAAATGATAATAAATCGTTTGATTTGAACAATAAAAAAATCATTTAAGAAGAACAATGATGAATCATTTAACTTGAATGATAAAAAAATCATTCAAGAAGAATGATGATGAATTGTTCGACTTGAACGATAAAAAAATCATTCAAGAAGAATGATGACCTAAATTATTCAACTTGAATGATAAAAAAAATCATTTAAGAAGAATGATGATAAATCGTTTGATTTGAATGATAAAAAAATTATTTAAAAAGAATGATGATAAATCGTTTAACTTAAACGATAAAAAAATCATTCAAGAAGAACGATGATGAATTGTTCGACTTGAATGATAAAAAAAATTGTTCAAGAAGAACGATAACTAATCGTTCAACTTGAACAATAAAAAAAATCATTTAAAAAAAACGATGATCTGAATCATTCAAGAAAAATGATGACCCAAATTGTTTAAGAAGAATGATGACCTGAATTATTCAAGAAGAATGATGATGAATCATTTGCTTTCCCTCCTCAATCTTTTCATTTTTTTTATTATTTTTTTTTAAAATCGTATCAAGTTAAAATCGAGTCAAGTCAAATTAAGTCAAATATAAAATTTATATAACTTGAATCAAATCAAATTGAAAGATTTTATAAAATAAATTTTACTTGACTTAACTTGAAAAAAGAGAGTCAAATAGAATTAATCTTTAAACTTGACTTGACTCAATTTATTCAGAACTCTATTTAAATTTTCTTTAATTTATTATATTAAATGAAATTTCCATTTTATTACTTATATTTTATTAATATATTATAGCTATATTTTGCAAATTTAAATTCAATATTGATATTATATATTTTGTAGAATTTATTTAATTTTATTAAGATGCTATATATATAATAATTAATAAATTAGATTTATCATTTGTATATATATATATATATATAATAAGTAAAAATTTATCATAAAATAAGAATTCAATATATTGAAAATTTCAAATTTCAAATTTAATTTAAAAACTATATCTTTATATGAAATATAAGCTCTTTGCAATAGAAAGGAAGGAAACTACCAAAAAAATTTTTTTTGAGTTAATGTTAAATTTGAATTTATTTTATTAAAAAAAATAATATTTAGCTTATAAAGCAAAAAAAAATTTTTTTAGTAGTTTCCTCCCTTTCTATTGCAAAGAGCCTATATATATATTATTACATTACCTTTGAAAAAGTATCTAATCAAGCTTTTTTCAAATTTCTCAAAAACAGATATATCAACTAAATAAAAATTTTTTTATTTAAATAATTCCTTAGTTTTGATGATGATATGCATATATTTATATTTGTATAATAATGCATAAATCAGGTTTAATATACAAAAATATAAAATAACTTCAATTTCACTTTTTAAAAATTATGCCATTCAAATATGATAAAAAAATCATAAATTAAATGATTTTGAATGTAGATAAATTATTAGTTTAAAGTTAGTAAAAAGGACTCATGAGGCTATCGCATGTATTTTAAAGTTTCCAAAAAATGCGGTATGCTAATTCTAATAATGAATCAAATGTTAAAAGATTCAGATGATAAATTCTATAATGCAGGAAGTCTATACTTAACAATATAAATGTAACACTTAAAATCTTTCAACTTTTTTAAAAAATAAAATTTAGAAAAATAAAACTGGTAACTTTATTTTTTGAGATAAGTTCTATTAAATTACCAGTCAGTTTTTTAAAATAAGTTTTATATAAAAAGTTATAGGCATTTAAAATTAGATAATTTTCATATGATCTTTCTGAATTTGAAACATATATTATTGATTGAAATTTATGATAATTTGAGCTGACATTATGATAATTAATCATAATATTAGTCTGAATTATTGTAATTTTAAAAGGGTAGATAGAAAAAAATGATTAATATTTAATTTTTCATTGGTTAATTACTAATCATGTGATATAAAATCCATAAAAAATTTTGAAAAATTGTTGAGTTAAGACTTCTAGCACTATATGAATAGAAATGATAATCTTACACTTAAGCAAATTATAAAAAAAAAGGATCAGACATTTCTTAAATATTGATGATTTCAATTATTTTAAAAACTTATACTTAAAATTTTAAATAATTTAATTTTTTTATTTTTTATTTCAGCTGATCAAATACTTTTTTGAGGGTAATATATTATAAAATAATATTATAATATTTCTTGATAGAGTTCTGAATGAGTCGAGTTGAGTTAAGTTTAAAGATTAACTCAATTTGACTTATTTTTTCGAGTTAAGTTGAGTCGAGTCAAATTTATTTTATAAAATCTTTCAACTTGATTTGATTTGAATTATATAAACTTTAAACTCAACTCAATTTGACTTAATTTGAGTTTAACTTGACTCAATTTTGACTTGAATTTATTCAAGTCAAGTCAAGTTCAAATTAAGTTTTGAGTTATTTTTAAATTAATTTATAAATATTTAATATAAAAAAATTTATATTCACTCTTATTTATAAAAATGAAAGATTCACTTTTAAAAAAAAGAAAGTAAATTAAATAAAAAAATAATAAAAAAATAAAATGAAAACATTGGAAAAAAGGGGAGGGGGGAGAGGAGAGGGAAATAAAATAAAAAAACTTAAAAAAAAAGAAAAGAAAAGATCGAAAGGAAAATAAATAAAAAACTTAAAAAAAAAATTAAAAAATGAAAACAAAATCAAAAAAAAAATTAAAAATGAAAATGAAAAGAAAAAATCAAGAGAGAGAAAAGAGGAGGAAAGGGGGGAGAGGAAAAAGATAAAATTAAAAACTGAAATAAAAGATCAGAAAAAAATAAATAAATAAAAATTAAAAATAATACTATTTTAAATTAACTCAAGTTATTTTAAGTCAAGTTAAGTTTAAATCGAATTGGATTAAATATTTAACTTGATTTGAATTTAGCATGACTTGCAAATCATCAAGTTAAAAAAACATAAACTCGACTTGATTTAAACTTGACTCAGCTTATCTAACTTGTGAGTTAACTTGACTTGTCTAGAACTCTATTTTTTGATATATTATATAAAATCTTTTAATAGTATTAAAAACAATTTTATAAAATCATGATTACAAGCTATAAAAATTTCATTTTTAAATACTAAAGATTATTAATTTCTTATTTTAATTGAGATAGCTACAAATTCATCAATAGGTACTTAATATTTATCATTAATTGATTTAAAAATAACATTAATAGCTAATTTTCTAAGGTAATAGATTATTGTAATATAATAATATCTGTTAAATGTTCTTTTTATAATATTTATATTTAAATCTTGTATTTTATTTTAAAATTTTTAATATATTAAATTAACAAAAATTGTAAATAAATTTATTAACAAATAGTATATAAATTTTAACTGAAAATAGATTATTAAATTTGATATACATTTAATATTAAATTTCTCATAAATGACAAATTAAAATTGCAAAAGTAAATAAAGTATTAATTTATATTAATAACTATTAATAACTATTTATAGCTAGTATATTTTGAATAAAATTTGTGATTTTATATTAAATAATTACATTTAATATTATTATTATAAATAATATTATAAAGTTTTTATCTCATTAAAATATTCATTTAATCTATTTCAAAATTATTAAAAAATTTTTTTAAATCTATTATTTATATTAATATCTACAATAATATTTGAATTTTATAATATTAATATTTATTAAAGATATTTTCTAATTTTTTAAAATTATATTTAGTGATATAATAGTATCATTAGTAAAGTTATAAAATAATTAATAAAGAAATGCAAAGGATATATATTTATTATAAAAAGTATTTGAAATAAAATATGATATAAATAAGTATTTTGAAATTAAAAAATAAATCAAATATTTAATAAAGTATCTTTTTTTATATTTCTTATAAAAAATATTAAGAATGAGTTTACGAATTATCATCAACATTTATATATTTTTGATTTTAGATTGATCATTTCAATTATTTGAAACTTTTCAAATAAAATTTTTAATACTAAAATATTTATTATAATAGTATTAATATAAATAAATTAAAATATATAATTTAATATTTTTAATAAAATAGTGTCTTTTAATTATAAATTTGTTAAATATAGTTCTATGTTTACAAATTTATAACATTATTTATTTTATAATAAAATATTATATCTAATTCATTATTAATACTACTTATTTCTCTTTTACATTAATTAACTATTATCTATCAATATTATTTAATCTATTTTATATATAAATTATGAATAAATTATTGATATATTGATTTATTTAAAATACATTATAAATTTATGTATTATTTAAGAAAATTCTAAAATAGATAGTATTACATTAATTTATTAATCACTAGATATTTATGACTTTATAAGATTATAATATATAGATTTAACTAAATTAGTTTATTTTATGTTATTTCAATTTTTCTATAATACAAAATATGAAAAATTAGTTATAATATTAATTTTAAGTATATAATTTAGCATTTTTAAATAATTGTAATAAATTATATTCATATTTTTTGAATTTTAATAGATATAAATTGATATACTACAATAATTAAATTAATTATTTTAAAAATATCCTGCTAATATTATTATATAGGTCTTCTTTTTACTTAATATTTTTTTCTTAAAAAATTATATAAGTTTATTATAAAGTATATTCAAATAGTTATTAAATTTCTTTTATTATAATAATTGCAAAGGAATTTCTTTACAAATTGATAGTAAAAGATTTTTATTACATGTTAATTTTTTTTAATGTATTTATAATAAATTAAAATTTATATTAATATAGTAAAATTATTAGTGATTTAATATTTTTTGTTATATTTATAATTTAATAAAATCATATTTGCATTTATACAAAAATATTAAAATTTTAAAAATTTATGTGATTTATATTCTATTATTTGATTTAATAAGTAATTTTTAGAACTAGTTCTAATTAATAGTTTCAGAATGTTATAATAGTAATTTTAAAATTAGTTCTAATTAATGATTCTAGAATTAGTTTTATGATTAGAACTGAAATTCCAATAATTTTAAATTTAAAATTGAAATCAAAAGAACTGATTTTAATTACTCTATTAAAAAACTATCTATCTCTAATTTTTTAAGATATATTAGTTAAATCTTAACTAATCACTTGTAATTATAATTCTGCTTATCATCTAATATTATATATTATTAATCATCATGCTTATCTTAAATTAGATATTAATTAAACTTTGATATCATTATCAGAATTAAATAAAAAAATTATTCAATATTATTTACTATTTTTATTTATTACTATAGTATTCTATATAATTTATGATTAATGTTACTTATTTAAATTTTTTTAAATTTAGTAAAATATTTAAACTTTTAATTTTACTAATTTTTTTATTAAGATTTTAATATAATTTTACTATTTTTATAAGTTTTAATATAGTTTTACTATTTTTAAATTTTATATATTATTAATATAATTTTATTAAATTTTACTTTTATTATTTGATAATTTGTAAAATTTTTAAGTTTTATTTAACAATTTTACTTATTAGAGACTAAGCTTATATTCATTTAACTTAAGTCAACTCAAGTTAAATTTTGATTCAAATTAAAATTTTTTTGATTTAAATTAGAATTTGAATTGATTAAGTTAAATCTACTTAAGTCAACTTTGAATTTATACTATATTTTATAAATAATATATAATTTTTTTCTTAAATTACATTTATTAATATATAATTAATATTTATTATATAATCATTAAATAAAAATTTTTTAAAAAAATTTTTTTTAATTTGACTTTAATTATTATAAAATTTTGATTTATATTATATTTTTTTCAGATTTCATTTGAATTTAATTTGAGTTTTTAACTCAAATTTTTAACTTAAATACTCTTTAAATTAAAAATTTCTTAATTCAACTTTAACTTTAATTTTCTTATTTAAGTTCAAATTTTATTACTTATGATTATTATATTAATATTATCAAATATATTTAAGAATTAAACTTAACTTTATTTTTAATAATAGTTTAAATAAATAATATTGCAATATATAATATAGCTATAAAAATTACTTAATTACTAATTAACATTAATAATTTTTTATAAAGTAAGAATCTCTGTTATTTAAAGATGTAAGATAATATCTATTATAAATTAATTAGCAAAAAATAAGTTTTTATTGATACTTAATTATATTTATATTCATTTATTTTTTTAAACTTATATAATTAATATTTAATAGAATAATTAATTAATTTTTAATACATATAAGTATATATATTTATATATTTAGTTACAAATAAATTCTTATAAAAGTTATATTATTTATATTTTAATTAAGGTTTAAATATATGATTATTTTAGTATTACTTATAATAATGCTGATGAAATCAAATTATTTAATTATTTGATAAAACTGAAACTATTTAGTTTTTAATAATTAAAAAGCTAAAATAATAAAACTTAATTTTCATAAATTTTTTATAGATTTTTCATAAATTTTAATTTACAATTTTTAATAATATTTTATTTATTATAAATTCTAAAATTTAAAATTTTGTAAATAAAATACTATTTATTATATTTTGTTACTATATAAATAATTATTATCTATAATATTAATTAGCAATATTTTTGATTATATATTTAATTAATAATAAATAATAAAAAATTTAAATTTAAATTATTAAATATTAAATAATATATATTCTTTAATAAAGATAAATAAATAAAAAATTTATAATTTACTGTATTTCTCTGAAAATAAGCAACCTATTTTTACTATAGTATTGCTTATTTTTGGGTAGTTAAAAATATAAAGAGGTAAAAGAGGTAAATCAAACTTTTCGAACTTTGATCAATGTAAATCCCATAATTGCAGATTATTATCTGATGTATAAAAGCTCAATATAAATGTTATGTAATACATGAACTGGTTTTAAACCTGTTTTACTATATCGTGTTATCACAAAATGCCTAAAAGAAACAAGTTAAAACTAAGGTTAAATGAGTTATTAAATGTAAACGAAATTCTTATTCTGTAGAGCAGAAGATAAATATTGTTATATACGCAAAGAAAAGGGATAATATTAGAGCTACAGAGTATTTTAATATTGATATTAGTATGGTTGGATACTGGGTCAAAGCAAGCTTAAGCTGGTTAAATGAAACAAATGAAAAGAAAAAGCGCCTTAATTCTGGATGGAAATCTTTGTTTCCTGAAACTAAAAGCAGGTTATATAACTGAATTATTAAACAAAGAAAACAGAAGTTGGCTGTATCATACATAATTTTACGTAATAAGATGCTAAAAATTTTAAAAGAATCAGATATGATAGGACTCTATAATAATAATTTAACGAAAAATTTTAAGACTTCTCATCGCTAGTTAATTGCATTTATAAGAAGATACAAGCTATCACTATGACAACACACAAGAATATCCCAAAAACTTCCAAGTAAAACACAAAACTTATTAGATAAGTTTCATCAATTTGTTAATCGTCTTAGGTTAGAAAAGTCATATGAATTAAAAAATATTTTAAACATAAATGAAACACCTGTATGGTTCGATATGGCTAGTAATTTTACTATAAATCCAAAAGGTAAAAAAACTGTACATATTCGTATAACTGGTAATAAAAAGAACAGATTTACTATCGTTTTAACGTATGCTGCAGGTAAGTTATCTTTTTAAGTTAGTTTAGTATGCAATTTTTTTTCATAACGATATTGCAATTATAATATTAGGGCTAATAAGGGAAACTTTTAATGATTTAGATGGTATTAAATTACCTTCGATCTGTATCTTCAAAGGAAAACAAATGTCACATGGAGAGCAAGTTCCTACTGAAATTGTGGTTTAGTTTCAAAAGAATGGCTAGATGGATTCAGATCTAATGTTAAAATATGTGGATTATCTAAATGATATAAGATCAAAAAATGGTACTCGATGGGATCTAACAATGTTAGTTTATGATTCATTTAAGGGTTATTTAAGAGAATTGGTAAAAAGCAAGTTACATGAGAGTAGAATTGATCTGGCAGTGATTTTAAGTAACCTTACTAGCATTTGCCAACCACTCGATGTCTCAATTAATAAGCTATTAAAAGATAACCTTCGTAAAGAATAGGCATATCTGGATGGCAGGTGGTGATGCTAGTACAACTGCCACAGAAAATATTCACCGCGTTAAATTGAGTGATGTATGTTCATAGGTTGTGCATTCTTGGAAAGCAATTGATGATGAAATTGTCATTGAGTCTTTTAAGACTTGTGGAATTTCAACCTGATAAAGAAGATGAAGATAATGTTAGTGATAAAGATATTTATAGTGATGATAATTAGCGATGATATCAGTTGTGGTGGTGATGTAAATCATGTGATAAATCGTGTTTTTTTTCATTGTATATTTTTTATAAATTTAGATATAACTGTATATAATTCATTAATAAATAAAGTTTTGAAATAGGGTTTAAAATAGCATTTATTTATTATTGTAA
>CAJVPP010001295.1:0-21041 GCA_910592005.1 Funneliformis mosseae | reverse complement strand
TTTATTTAAAATATTATTTAAAATTATAAACTAATTAAAATTATTTGTAATTTTATTTAAACTAAGAATTGTTTAATTTATAAACTTATAAAAAAAATAAAAAAAGAATATATTTTATTAATTTTTTATATATTTTAAAATATAATCTATTATAAAAGTCTATTAATACTTTTTTATAATTTTATTTATATTTTAAAAATTTATTATAAGAAAAAAATATTAATTTTTTTTTATATTTTTAGATATATTTTTTAATAAATTAAAAATATTTTTAATTATTTAAGTAAATTTTTTTAAAAAAAATAAAATAAAATTTTTAAATAAAACTTTTTACTAAATAAAATTATATATAATTTTTAATTAATTTTATAAATTAAAAAATATTTTAAGTTTAAAATAAAATCTATATTTCTTATTTTAATAAAAGTAAATTTTTTATATCTTTACTTTAAGTTTTTTAATTTTAAGCAGTGTTTAGATTCATCTATTTATATATCTAATCAATATAAATTTACTTCAATCTAGATATTTAGATAATTATTCAAATATTATTTAGATAATATTCAAATATTAATAATTTATTTAGATTATTTTTAAAAACTAAATATTATTCAGATATCTATAATCAACAAATTTTTATTTTGCTATTTTAATAAAACAAATTTATGTATAAAAGTAAGTAAAAAATATCTTAATAGTTAAAACTTATCTTTAATTAATATAATTAGATATAATATATGATAGAATATTGAGAGAATAAAAAATAAAAATCTTATATTTAAAAATAATATAAAATAATTAATTTAAAAAAGTTAAAATGAAATACTAGATTTTTTCAATTAAAATTCTAATTTATCTTCATTAAATTATCAATATTATTTTATCATATTTTCATTAAATATCTAAGATATTGAATATATTATAAAATAAATTTAGATAAAATATTAATTACAGCTAATAAGAATCAAATATTTTTTTTATAAGAAAATACTGTCATTAACTTTTCAAAAATTATTAAAATCAAAATCTTATAATTATATTTAACTTTAGAATTTCAAATTTTATAATATTAAAATTATAGATCTGTTTAACCTGTTAAAATTCTGATAATATACTTCTAGTACCTAAAGGTAGTGATACCTAATTAAATTATTTTATTATTACTAAATTTTTATCAAATTTTGTGTTTAACTAAAGTTTAAACTTTTGATTATACTTTTAGTAAATAACTAAATTTAAACTGCTTTTATAATATATAAATTATAAATTTTTATTTATTTATCTTTATTAAAGAATATATTATTATTATTATTTATTAATTTTAACTTAAATTTTTTATTACTTATTATTAATTAAATATATAAATCAAAATTATTTTATAAGAAGTTTTTTAAGAAAATCAGGCTCTAAAAATTTTTTACTAAAATTAAAAACCTTATTACATTTAATCTAATAACATCAAAAACTAAAATGTAATAAAAATCAAAAGTTTGTTAAAAATTTCTCAAAACACAATTTTCTTAGCAAACTTCTTATATAGTAAACAAAATATAATAAATAGTATATTATTTACAAAAATTCTAAATTTCTAAAATTTATAGTAAAATAAAATTAAAAATTATAAGTTAAAATTCATAAAATCTATAAAACATCCATAAAATAAAATTGCAATATTTCAGCTTTTAATTATTAAAGACTAAATAGTTTTAGTTTCATCATATGATTAAATATTTCAGTTTTATTCAACATTAATAAATTTAATTATATATTACTTTTAATTATAAATAAAGATATATAATTTAAATTTCTTTATATTTTTCTTAGTTTTTATAAATTAAGTTTAGATTAAAAAAAGATTATAATTAAATAATATTATAGTTATCTTTTAATTTATTAATATTTTTTGCTTTATTGATTTTATAGATTTTTGATAGATAAATTAAGATTTTTTTTTATTTTTAAGTTTTCAATAAAATAAATGTAAATTTTTTGGATTTTTTTTATTGATTTTTATATTCATTATTATTACAGTTTTTTTTATATATCAGATTTTCTATTGAAATTATATTTTTTTTTATTTTAATATTTTGTTTTAATATTTTTAATTTTTATGTTTTTTAAGATTGTTTGATCTAATTAAACTGCTATATTAATTAAATTACATATAAGTTTTACTTATTTATTTTTATTATTTTTTTTTTTTTTGATTTTTGAATTTTTTTATTATTAGATATTAATATTATATTAGATTACTGCATTGAATGAAATAAACTTTTATATTTAAGTAAATCTCAATTTTATTGAATTAATTTTTTTTTTTATAAAAATAATAGGAAAAAAATGAAGAGCTGAAATTTAAAAAAAGTTTTTTTTATTCAATATTGTAGCCTAAAGTAATCTATCTAAAAGAGTTAAAAATTAAAAGAATATTTTTCATTTAACATCTTTTAATACTAGGGAACAGTACCCGTTAAAGCGTCCGAAGCGTTATAGTCACATGAATATTAATAATACTCACTACCAAAAAATGTCACTAAAAAACTGTATCGCTTAACAAATGTATCGCTAAAAAAATTAAAATGTACCGTTTAAAAAATTTACCGCTAAAATAAAAATGTATCAGTTTAAAGCTAAAAAATGTATATATTTTGTGCTACGTTGCAAATATTCGATAAAAAAAAATTTTATTTCACACGAGAAGTGTTCTATTTTTTTAATTGCAACTTTTTTGTATTTTATTTTTATTTTATATCGCAACACAACTTATATTTTACAATGAATAAATAATTCATGATGGAACAATTAGTGTTAATCATATGTCCAATCATTAACGTTATTTATTTATTTAAAACTAACTGATCATATCTGTTGTTATTTTCATTTATTATTTTCGTTACTTATTTAAACTATATCGATCTTATCTGATAAATTACCGCGAATTTTTATTATGTTACACCTGATCCTAAAATTTCATTGGGCATACACGCGGCGTGACAGACGGACATTGCATGGTCTTATAGCCCTGCGCTACGCTTCGGACAATTATAAACCCAATGATTAAGTATAATGTATAATAATGAAATTTCAAGAATGAAATTTTTAAATTTTAACAAAAGTGTGATTTAAACATTATAATAAAAGAGTCCATCCTTTTACATAATGAATTGGCTCATCTTCGTTTATTTTCCAGGAACCTTGTGAGCTTGCAAGGAATTTATTGTATAACCCGTGAATTACTAAGCCCTTTATATTTCAAGCCTTCAATACGGTTAATATATTGTTTATAACGTAAAATAATGAGCATATGTAGTTTATCGTTCATTTAAGTGAGAAATATTTTTTTTTTTTTTTTGTTTATTAGAAATTTTATAAAAAAAGAAATGATATAAATATATCAGTATAAAATGTTCCATAACTTTACCTTTCTGAAAAAAATTTTTTTTTCAAAATTACTAATGTTAAAAACGGTTTTACTTATTTAATAGATAAAAAAACTTAATTATGTATATACAATTGTTTGAAAAAAAGGGTTATATTGTTCTAGTGAGCTCCTCGAGAACGTCCACGTCGAGAATGTCTAGAAAGAGGAGTAGGAGGCATCATAGGTCCGGTAGTATCGGGTGGTTGTGAACCTTGTTCAAGCGAATTTTCAATTGTTACGCGGCCTATGGGAAAATAGTCATGTGGTTGTTGTATAACCGACGGTAAGTTCTCATGACTTATACGATAATCTGTTGGTGGTTCATGTGAAGGTGATGAAATTCTTCGATTTGATTCAGAAGAAGATCGACCCGATTGAGAGTGTGAAGGAACTCTTCCAATAGGCTCTAAGGAACTAGCCCTTCCACGAGGACTGGTAGCACCTTGTTGTGTCGGAATTTGATGTGGTTCAGATTCCCATTGAGGTTCCGACGTGCCTTCTAGGATGTTCTGAGAAGGAGTTGTTGTATCTACACCCTGTGCAGTTAAATAGTCACTCACTTTTTCTAATTTTTCTTGCGTGCTAATTGAACTTTCTGATCGTCGAGGCGTTTGAGGCGTTTGAGGTGTTTGAGGCGGAAACTGATACGGTGTGGTAGTTCCTGTTGAAGAAATATATTGACTCATAATATTTATTTCCCTTTGTGGGGTTGTAGTTATATTGAGTGTTGGATCTTCAAGGAATATGGATGACGACGTATCAGAAAAAGTTTTACCGCCTTTTTTGTGACGTTTAGTTTTAATTTTATCTTTAGTTTTATTTTTATCTTTAGGTTTAGGTTTAGGCTGGGGGTAAACGGAGCGCCCAATCCTTCTCCTCCTTCTTTTCCGATTAATGAAGTAAATTAATACGATCCCGATAATTAAAACCAATATTATGGAAATACCAAAAAGAACTTTTGTTGAAGTCTTTTGAAAGAATCCTGGATGATGATCGTTCGATTGGTCTGACGAAACTTGATCGTCCGCGATGGTGAGTTCTTGATAGGTTGTACCAGGAACGTATGACTCCGTTTTTACGTTCTCATCATTTACTTTAGAAGAGTTATCGTCATGACCTTTAACTTTTGGAATGTACTTTTCTTCAGGCGTAAAATATTCTAAGCAATCTTCATCATAAACATATTTATATTTTTCATCATCGTTTTCATTATACTGACACATAATTCAACAAAAAAAAAAAAAAATCAAAAATAAAAGTAAAATCAAATAAATAAATAAAAAGAACAAATTACAATGAAATTCTTTTGATATTTAACGAAAAGCAAAAAAAAAATATATATATATATCTTTTTTCTTTACGCATAAGTAATTAAAATAACAACGATTAAAAAAAAAGTGGTGATGGCTATTTTATCTAATCCAGACAAAACAATTTAAAATAAAAAAAAAAATTGTGGAAATAACTATTTTTATCAACAAAATCCACGATCCTTAATTAATTAATCCCTTTCCGAAAGATTCATGATCGTGGCTATGCCGTTTTTTATCTAAGATAAAATGGATTATCCGGTGTTAGACGCAGATCATGTTGCGCCTCAGATGACATCACACTGCGGCGAATATCACATCAGATATGCAACGTCCAAGTTACTTTTACATGTATTATTTATGATAGTTAGCAATTTTGTATAAGTAGACCTGTAGATTGACAGAGTTTTTGGGTATAAATCTTGGGACTAGACTTATAACTCTAAATAATAAAGTTTCTATTAACACTTTCAACCTTCTTCTTGTCTTCATATTCAATATTGTAGCTTAAAGTGATCTAATCTAAAAGAGTTAAAAATTAAAAAATAAAATATTCAATCACTGAAGAATATTTTTCATTTAATTACAAGGAAAATAATATTAAATTTCAAAAAGAAAAGTTTAATGTAATTCGAATAAACACCATTAATCAGGATTAAGTATAATAATGAAATTTCAAGAATGAATTTGTAAATTTTAACAAAGTGTGATTCAAATGCTTTACAAAATATTTAATAATATAATTTATTGGAATCGGAACTGCCTGTTTCTCGTAACAGCGTGATCATTAATATAATAATATTGGGATTTTTTTTTCCGTCACAATCAAAAATGGCATTCTATAACTTCATAAAGCATTTAGAACTATGTGTTAAACATTATAGTATTTTTATATTAAAAGATTCCATCCTTTTACATAAATGAATTGGCTCACCCTTCGTTTTTTTTTAAGGAACCTTGTGAGCTTGCAAGGAATTTATTGTATAACCTGTGAAATCAAGCCTTCAATACGGATATTGTTAATAACGTAAAGCCACGAATAAATGAACATAAGTAGTTTATCGTTCAATTTTAAGTGAAAAAATTTTTTTTTGTTTATTAGAAATTTTTTAAAAAAAAGAAATGATTCAGTATATCAGTATAAAATGTTAATTTACTTTCATAAATGAAATCATCGTGTTATAACTTTACGTTTCTGAAAAAAAATAAAAAAAAAAAAAAATTCGAAATTACCAGATTTAAATTATTTACTAATGTTAAAAACGATTTTTACTTATTAAGTAGATAAAACTTATTTATGTATATACAATTGTTTAAAAAAAAAAAGGTGTTAACAATTTTTTAGCGATTATTATTGTTCTAGTGAGGTCCTCGATAAGGAGAACGTCCATGTCGAGAAGGTTGTCTAAGAGGAGTAGCAGGCAACGGAGATCCGGGATTGTCGGGTGGATCCCCCGTACCAATTGAGTGGTGTATGAGCGGATTGTCAATTATTGGATTAAAATAGTCAGGTGGATGTTGTTGTATGATTGGTGGTTCGATGTCAGATGGTTCATGAACTGAAGGTGACCCTCTACTTGCTGAAGAAGATCGACTCGATTGAGACTGTAAAGGAACTCTTCCAATAGGGTCTGTAGGATTGGAAACATGATATGGTGCAGATTCTTGCACTTCTGGTTGTCGAGATGTTTGAGACGTTGGAGGTGGTTGATGCGGAACCTGAACCGGTGTGGTAGTTCCTGTTGGAGTTTCTTGACTCTTGATTATGATTATTGGGGGATTTTCAGGTTTAAAAGGATTTTTACTATCGGGATCTTTCCACGTTTTAATTTCGTTTTGGGGCCCACGATTTTTCCTCCTTCTTTTCCGATCAATGAAGTAAGTTAATATGATCCCGATAATTAAAACCAATATTATGGCTATAACAAAAAAAACTATTGTTGAAGTCTTTTGAAAGAATCCTGGATGATGATCGTTCGATTGGTTTGATGAATGGGACGAAACTTGATCGTCCGCGATGGTGAGTTCTTGATAAATTGTACCAGGAGCGTATGATTCCGTTTCTACGTTCTCATCATTTACTTTAGAAGAGTTATCGTCATGACCTTTAACTTTTGGAATGTACTTTTCTTCATGCGTAAAATATTCTAAGCAATCTTCATCATAAACATATTTATATTTATCATCATCGTCTTCATTATACTGACACATAATTCAACAAAAATAATAATGATAATAAAACTAAAAAAATAAAATCAAATAAATAAACAAAAGAACAAATTACAATGAAATAAAATTCTTTTGATATTTATCTTATGCGAAAGTCAAAAAAAAAAAACCAAAAAACTTATTCCTTTAACGCATGATTGATTAAAAAATAAAAAATAACAACCATTTTTTAAAAAAAAGAAGTGCTTATGGCTATTTTATTTAATCTAGACAAAAAAATTTAAAACAAAAAAAAAAAAATTGTGTGGAAATAACTATTTTTTATCAACAAAATCCGTGATCCTTACTTAATTAATCCCTTTCCGAAAAGATTCATGATCGTGGCTATGCGTTTAATAGGGAAAATATCTAAGATAAAATGGATTATTTCCTAAAATGTAAGAAACATTACCCACACAGCCATAATATCGATAATGTATTTGTTCTTAATTAACCATTGTTATTATTATTGTTTATTCTTGATCAAAGATAATTCTATCTAACCTTTCGGGGGGGGGGAATTATTTAATCGGTACATTACGAAAACAGTAATCTCATTTCGTCGATTGAAATAAATAAATAATAAGTAAATAAACCTAAATTAACCTGATCAAATTAACCATCCAACATTTTTAAGAAATTTGTTAATTTGATTAGACAGAAAAATGAAAACGATCAAGAAAAATCATATTTTAGCGAAGCCTCATTAAACAAAAAGTATTTATACTCCTTGTACTTTTTTTTATTCTATTTTTCGTTTCAAAAAATTTCTTCATTGAATGGATTTTCGGTCTTTTTTGTTCTTAACTTTTTTTTTTTCCTTCTCTTAAACTTCAATAAAAAATTTTATTATTTTTTTTTTAATAAAAAAAAAAAAAGTACATATTTATTCAATCAATGACCTGATTTAAAATTAAAGGCTAGGCTAGTCATATTTTAATGATTTATATAAATTTGGTAATATTTCTTCAATTTTCTTTAATGATCTTTGAACATTCTAAATGTAATTTCCATAGAATACAAATTTTTTTTTTTTTTTTCACAATTTCTTTTTGACATTTATTTCTTGGAAAGCGTAACTTCTATTCGATAAATAATAAAAAAAACGTGAAAAACATTGATTTTCACAATTGTTTGTGGCAGTGTAACTTTCTTTTTGATGTTCAAAAGTTCAAAAATAACGGGAGTGAGTCACTGCATAGCCTCATGTGGCTTCGGCCGCGTCGGCTGCGGACGTTAATACTCTTTAGCATGTCACGAGATATCAGTCCACGCAAGGAATCTATGAATGATAATAATAATACGTAATTAATACCAAAAAATGTTTATTATTTGATAGATGTTACTAAGATAAAAAGGAAAATATAGGAACGTAAAAAATAAAATAAAATAAAATAAAATAAAAAATACAAAAATACAATGAAATGGCTTTTTACGTTCAATTATTATTATATTAATTTCATTAATTCTAAATTTTTGTAACCAAAAAGATATTTACAATTCGTGCGGAATATTCTTCCTCTTTTTTTTTTTTTTTTTTTTTTTTTTTTTTTTTTTTTTTTTTAAAAAAAGATCATCTTGAATGAGATCTCGTCATTTCTTGACTTTCATTATCAGAAGACCGGGCGGATTTTTGTTGGGCCGAGGCAATATTGGTCATAGAAGCTGAGGCAGAAGCAGATCCATAAACTGCATGAGGAACTGAAAGTGATAAATCCTGAAAAGATTCTGCGGTTTCCGGAAAATCAGCGGCAGAACCATGTCTCACTATAACAATTTGTTCAGATGGATTCGATGTTAAATATTCATCGTTATCATTATCAAAGTGGAGCGAAGGTATTCGCGGCGGCTTACGCTTTTCAGCTCCTTTAGGTACGACTATGTTTTTTCCTCTTCCCATGAGTTTATAATCGGTGGGAAAGGTATAACCTTGTTTGCGCAGGCAATAGAAACTACAACAAACTCCTACAAATATTCCTAAGATTCCTATTAGCATTCCAACTATAGCTTGTAGAATTAGGGAATTTGTTGATGATATTGAATCTTGCGCCATATCTGAATTGTCTCTTTTGATTAATTTAACGTTTCTGATAAAGGTGAAATTGTTGAATCACGAGCCACTATGCGATGCTTACAACCTTCGTTTATGTGGCTCAACAAAATAAAAGGGTAAATGAAACGAAATATTAAGTACAAGATAATTATTGAACGAGAAGGAAGCAAGATTTGTCTTTGAATGATCAGAGGAGAAAATTTTTGACCGATGCGAGTCTTTTTTACATATCTTTATATGCTTTTTTTTTATTTCTTTTTTTTTTCTCTTTTTTTTAAAAAAAAATGGTAAAAGTTAAAGAAATTCTTTAAACGTCAAAAAAAGAAATAAAAAAAAAAAAAGGATGGTTGTATAAAAAAAGCAAATCGTAATTGTTAACATTTAGAGGCTGTGTGAATTACAATAATGGGCGTGGAATTCTCTTTATTTTTTTTTTTATTTGGGCTTAATATAACAATAACCAACCCGTTTTCCTTTATCACATCGTTGAATTATTTGTTTCAAAGCCTCATTAGCAACGTAAGGATTTTACTATTTTTTTTTTTATTTTCTTTTCTTTTATTTTTTTTTTTTTTGTTGATTTTCATCAAAACTTGCCACATGAATATCAAAATGTTAAGAATGAAAGAAACACAATGTATAAGAAGTGGAAGGTCTATTATGAAAAAAAAAAAAAAAAAAAAAAAAAAAAACTGGGAATTTCAAATTAGCTTCATACCGTATCGCATGTGTTATTGACCCGAAACATTATTTAAAGTTTCGTTACTGACAATGAATTTTTAATACTCGGTTATGATTCTTCTTCATTTTATCCGTATGTTCATAATTACAATTTAGGTTAAATACATGTACTCGTGAAAAATAATAATAAATCACATTATGGTTTAATGAAATAGTATGAAATATTCACATCAAAACAAAAGTTGATAAGATGTTGTTATTTTAAAAATGAAATTTTGGAATTGTTTTAGATTTTTTTTTTTTTTTAATAAAAAAAAAGATGTAAATATTATATTGTTATTCACGTGACACGCAAGATCAAACGGGGCTTAATATTTGCTCACAGAATATGAATTTTTAATTGTAATTTTCTATCCATTCAATTAAACTACTTTATTTCTTGAGAAAGATAATGATATGTTTAAAGTTTATTTTTTTAGACTTGAGGTGAAAAAAAAAAATTCCATTTGTTTCATATTCTCTCTATTTGCCACACAAAAACGATCTTGTACAATCTGAACAAATTTCGTCAATTTTTCTTTTTGACGTACGTAATACCTATGTCAAACCATAACACAACACGTCTTATTGCGCCACTGATTATACTATACATCTTGTGACCAAAAAAACATCCTGCAACCACGATCTATTGAATAAAGTTATACGAAATTTTTTATGTAATAAGATAATATAAAGTAAATCTATTTATTTAGATATGAGAAATTAAATAAATAAATTATGAATCAACTCCACGACAAGCTGCGCAAGAATCCACTGCGCCTTTGAATAAGGGAACCAGTGGCTTTTTTATTCTGGTAATAAACACTTCACGCTCTCCCCTCCAAAACAATTATACCTCAATAATTGTATTCTGAGAAAATCGAGTGTTACATTCTCATACAAATAATATTTTCGATCACATATTTTTTCAACTTTTTATATTCTTCATAACAAAGAAATCATGAATCGGCTTCAATTTCTTTATCCAAAACCTTGCAAATTCGTACATAAAATGTATAGAAAATGTCAGTACACCTACATATATCATGTAGCAATCATTCTAACCTGCAGCAACTTATGATTCGATGGACGCACGGTATTTTTGCTAAAAAAAAAAAATTAAATAAAGTAAATTATGTACTTCAATTGGTCGTATTCGAAAATAGAAAGGCCGGACTAACGGATAACTGCGCTATATAAGTCGTCCAATAGCACACGCTTAATATATTTATCAATTTTTTATTATTAATATTTATTCAGTTTATTATATTATTCATTATTTATTTTCATTATTTATGATCATAAGAAAGCATTAGCATAGAATTGGTATATAAATAGTCCTGTAATTCGACCTGATTGTCAATGTAATAATAAGTTTTGAGACTCTACAAATTAATAAAGATAATATTCAACATTTCAACCTTCTGATTGTGATAACAAACTACACAATTGAATCGGGATAATTATTTATTTTTTTAAATTCTCTGAGGAAGGCCTTGAGATATTTGTTATTTAGGTAGTGTGTAGTAGTAAAAGGCTTGATATTTATGAGTTTACAATATAAATCTCTATCATGTATTTTGTTTTGAATTGATAATTTTAGCATACATACTTTTTTTTTCCCGAGACACATTCCGCTCATTATTTTCATTAATATATACCTATAAAGTTAAATTGCTATCATTCACGCTTAGGATTTCATGTACCGAATATTTAATTGCTTTTATGATGATCATTATAAATTACCTTCACCAAATCTGGTTAGCCTTTGTAGATCAATTTCGGACAATTTAGGGAGTGGACAACGCACATGATTTACATTCTTACGTTTTGCCATATTATCACTTTTAGCTATTTAATTTCTTTATTGTAACGTTGTAACATTGTTAATTTCATCATTTTAATTTTTGTTTATTTTTAATTTTCCGATTAGTAGTTTACGTAGTGTTAAAAAATTAATTAGCATTTTTTTGATTAGCATTTATTTGAGTTAATAAAGAAAGCTTAGAGCGAGGCAACACTGAATATTTACAAAATTTATATTGGCACACACATTAATCCACATATCCAGCAGATATGTTATATTTTTATTAAAACAAAAACAATTTGTCATGCCAAAATGTCACATTTTCTCTCATAATTCTTTCTAGGAAAACCTATTTTATCACATTTTCCTTTATTAGCCTGTTAGACTTGGAATTGTATCGAAACAAACTAGCAAACGATATCCAAAAAATCTTCCTAAGCCTAATATTCTAAAAGAGTTTTATAGAATTGTTTATTGATTCACGTGTATAGGATAGTTATCACAATCAATATGAAGGAATACAAGAAGATTGTTGAAATTGTAATATAAAGCTTTACTTATGGTAGAATTCCTAAATTTTTTCAAGACATATTACAAAAACTTGTAAAAACCCTGTCGACAGAATGACTGGTCCTTTATAAAGTTTCTAAACTTATGTATAAAGCAAGGTATAAATGATATTTAAAAGTATAAAATATATAAAGAATGAAAATAAAGATAAAGTAATGTATTGTATTATCGTTATTAAAAAAAAAAACTAGAATTTCTTCCTCCAACTCTCTTAAAACTGTCGGAACAATTCACTCCCGTTAATACTCCCATTAAGTACTTCCTTTCTAAAACATGTTTCAAAAACTTTGTTAGAAAACTTTTTTTTTTTATGCATTCTTTCAAGCAACCTCGTTTAATATGTTTTATTTTCTAAATAAAAATTCAGTAATCTAATCTAATTAAAAGCTTAGCCATCATTAAACCAAGATGAATACTTGCTTCGATTATTTGATGTTTACTTTGGTACAGAAACACATTATGTCGGTATACAAAATACCGTCCCATTCCATTTATTACAATAGGACTACTGAAATAACGGAATGAAATTTTTTCATCTCATTTATAAGAACAAACCGTGGAATTAAATCTATCAAGTCAGAGAGGTTCATTTAATGAAGTCTTTTTTTTTGCAATAAGAACTTCTTCCGTTTGTTGCTAACCGGTTAAAGAAATTTAATTTTCGGATAATAAATAGGTTAATCCGAAACTAGTTTAGGAGTTGACTTTTGTGATGCGATTACAAAATTTCGCTAGCTCTGACTAAATTTATAGTGCCAGCCTGAGTTAATTTAAGCCGGCAATTAACCGTTTGAGGATTTTTAATTTCAAACCTCTATTGAAGATAGGTTGAAAGTAATGGCATTTTATAGAGAAATTATGATCGGCACATAATCATTCGTTTCAGGATAAGCCTTAGCATTCCATATACTTTATTCCATTAATTATTTTAGAAAGTCGTAATTATTGTTTCGATTCTGACTTATATATCCTTAAAAAACAATTTGAAAATTTTGATTGATCACCAATTCTATTATGGGCCAAAACTAAATGATCTGTGCCGTCTTATCAAAGAACATTTTGGTAATCTTCTCAACTAGGAATTCTTTGACCATTAACTCATCGTGTTTCTATCTCACATACATAAACATTGGAAACATCATTGTCAATTTTTTTTTGTCAACCGATTCTTTACTATTTTCGTAAAAGTATCCTGATAAGGTTTTGAGTATCAAATAAGCTTACTATTCGATAAACATACTCGTATTTTTGACCTGGCTTGTACTAAATATCAGATTTTATCGGTATCGTTATTACTTGAGTATTCAACTGCTAATAATTTAATCACGTGGTTTTGACCTAATAATCTTTATTAATATCATTTTATTCTATTTTTGGAAGTAAATTGTTTCAAATTTTTCAAATCCATTTATAAATCGAATATCCTCTGAATGGTTTTATATGATTTTTGCAAAAGGAAATATATACTTAATTATGACATTATTAAGGCAATTCGAAATCACTAAATTCAATAAAAGCCCCTTGATGAGTCAAGTTAATTATTATTGAATTTTAGATCGGGAAGTAAATATAGTGTTAGAAATTTGTCTTACAATTAAAATAACACTATATCGAAGAACCTCATTTAAATACAAGAAGTTCTGTAATAGATAATCGGCCAAATTCTTTATCTTTTGACGGAATAGTTGAAATTTCGTCAAAGAATATTATCTTCTGTCAACAGCAATGTATACAATTTTTGATAACATTTCCGGTAAATAATTAACCTTGCAAAGTGTTTTATGTCTTCATAACGAATTCTTGAAGGTCTGATAATTCGCGGCAATAAAAACAATATTAACTTTAAAAACGTATAACTATCGTTTCTGAAGGATTGAAGAATTTAATCTTTGAAAAGAAATTATCACATGACAGACTGTCATATATACTATATTTAGGGTTATTCTTTAATAATCTAAATTAAATACCCTCTTGACATTTTAGTATTTTTAAAAATCAATTTAAAGATTAAGCTGGTCATTTAAACGAAAGCGTTGATAGTATAAATATAAAAAATCTTAACTTTTTCTTTGAAAATTCGCTTCCTAAAAGCATTGTTGTTATACTATATCAACATATTGTTTAATGCAAACCATCATTCTGAGATAAAAACTTTTCTCTATATATTATCAATATCATTATTATTAAAATTTATGCAAGAAAATTATATCAAAATTTTTTTTTTTAAAAAAAAAAATTAATAATAATTCCGCTTTATGACAAACATGGCGAATGCGTTACAAATTATCAGGATAACCTAACGCTAATTAAATAAATTTATACATATGAATTTCTAATAAATCTAAAGGGCATCTTAAGATGTTTCATATATTCGTGTAACATAATTCTTTGAAAATATTCGGCAAATTTAAACTCATTCATTTCACTATTATATTATGATTTTATTTAAAAAAAAAGAAAAGAAAAAATATTGAGGTAATTATAATTCAATTCGAAAGGATTAACAATATTTTTTTTCGACTCTGAAAAAAAAAATCCATTTGTCATATATTCTCTTTTTTGCCGAATAAAACGACCTGAACGTTAATTTTCTCTTTTGAGACGATTTATTTTATTATTCTATTCGAATCACTTATTAACATCACAACAACAAGTCTTATTGCCCCAATGACTATATTATACTGTTTTGTGATTTCAAAATAACTGAAAAAAAGATGTGATTTAAATGATTTTATTTATATAGTTAAATAATACCATTAATTAACGGATTGACAAACTGTTTAGCGCCGCCTTTGAGTTTAATATGACCAAAGGAAATAGTATAACAAGTGGCTCTGTTATAATATATTGGTAACAATTTTAGTTACCATCTACGAAACTTCATAAGTCTAGTCATTTTTCATCGATGCTTGAGTTCGAACTAAAGTTAAAATGTCTATTTTTTTTTTTTTTTTTTTTTTTTTACCACGGGTCCAAAATTCTTGGCGCGAGTGTCTTCTATATAATGATGTTCCTAGAAAGATTATTACATATAAATTGTATCTAATTAGATTTACTATTAAAATCAAAGTTGTATTCGATTCTCTCGTTCATCAATGAGTGCGTCAATTTTCAGAATACCTGTCTATGAGGAGCGAAATACGTCTTTTCCATACCATTAGACCTGATAGATCACGTTTTTATGGATCTGTTGGGATCATCTTTCTTCTGTTGGGTATACTCTATAAAACGATAGATCGTTGATTTGATTTTCCAACTTTAAGTTTCTAGACTATGTCTAGAACATGACCCTGAAATGACCTCAAATGACCTTAAATGACCAATTTTATTATAAATTTCAAGTCGATATGTCCAGATCATAATTTTTTTAAAATAAAAAAAATAAAATACTGGTTGCTTGTTCATTACTTCCTCTTCCTTCCTGAGACTAAATTATTAAAAGTCATTCTTGTTCTTGAAAAGATTTTTGGGTTTCTAGGCATTTTATATATAATAGTAAATGATCTTGTAATTTACAATCGACGGTTGCAAAATTGACATGGAATTCATATCAGTCTTATTTCTTTTTCTTATCAACCTTCACATATCCGAAAAAACAAAAATTTTTATCAATCTTCCATAAGACATAAGACAGAAGTACCAAGCTTCTTATAAGAATAAAAAATAATCGATTGTTTATCCTGAATTCTAGATCAAATTTAAATGAGAAATTTAGTTCCATTTTCCACTTACCCGTAAACGGCTGACCAAAGTAATTATCACTATACTCTCACCACATGTTTCGGTTAAATCGGATCTGGAGCTTTATCATAAATTGTCAATTAATAAAATTTTTCATTTAAAATTAACGTCAATATTTATACAATAATCATTATAATTTTCCACAAATAAAAGGGTGCTCAGTAATGAAGCAAAAAACTTGGAAGACAATAAGGCAAGACAAATAATTTCGCTGATAATTAAAAGAATTTTAAAAAACCACCTGCTTCCTGTTCTCAAATTCATTGATATTAATAAAAGATGTCCTCGACACATTTCATTTTAAAAAAAAAATAATTCACAAATCATGGTAATAACGCATAGCGCGTTACTTAGCATCTTATAATTCGATTAATTGATTATTTAATTGTTATATAACGAATTTTAAGTATTTATTAAATGTACCTGACGATAAAAAGGATGAATGGATGCAAACCATAGCAAGCTTACCAAATTTTCTGTGATAATACAACAATAAATAGATTACACATTACCTTACTCCTTAATGGAATCCAGTTTCTAGTACTAAAATGTTGATACTAAAACTTTAATAAAAAATCTCTAAATACAATGAAACAAATCCGCACGAACAATATTACTTCCATGACTCGCCCCAATCTATAAATATAATAATAATGGGACTTGATTTATCAAGGGACTTTTTATTAAAAACAAAAATAAATGAATCCAAATTGCCTTAAAAGTGTCATAATCTAGTATTTACTGCCTTTTGCAAAAAAAAAAAAAAAAATATCCTGCTAACGGAGGAATTCGAATATCGGTGGAAAATTTAAAACAAATAAAATAATATGAATACTTGATATAAAGTGAACACATTAATAATAAAACATTCGATCGAAATATAACTCGTGTCGATGTTCTATTGCTATAAAGATTATTGAATCAAACCACGTGATTATAATGAAGATTATTGGTAGTAAAGCCTGACTTGTAGTACAATCCGAGTCAAAAATACGAGTAGTTCTATCCCCCCTATCAGGAAAATTTTTAAAGAATCGGTTGACAAAGAAATAAATTGGCAAAAGTTTATGGTGTGTGAGATAAAATTTATGAAACACGTGAGTAATGGTCAAAGGAAGAAAGGTTACCAAAATGTTTTTGATTAATAATTCAAGAAATTAACGTAATGCATAATAGAATTACAATTTAAAAAAAAAAAAATTAGAATATATTTATATAACAATTATTACGATTTTCTAAAATAATTTAATGAGTATAAGGAATGCTAAGGCTTTATCCTGAAACAAGTAACTATAATATAAAAATAGCGCTTCTTTTATATCCAATTAATATACTAATAAAGAACTTTCTCATCATTTCTTTCATTACTTTTCAACTCACCTATTCAATAGGCCTGAATATTCTTAATCGGTTAAATTTAACTCAGGCAGGCACTATAAATTTAGTCGGAAAGCGAAATTTTAGTAATCACATCATAAAATATCATAATTCCGCCTTAAAAGACATACCTAGTGCCAAACTTCTAAAATTGTTTTCGCTATTTTTTGGTCGATCGTAGTTAAAATTAACTATTTTAACCGTTAATAAGTTAACCGTCTCCGATTCCGACATATACTCTTCTCGGAACACTAAATCACGGAAAAAGTGTTTATCGCAATAAGGAAGAATTTAAAAGATGCACGTAATCCTCCTGAAAATATTTTCACATCATAAATAGTAAACGAAGCACTATAATTGTATTTAAAGTTTTTATAAACGAACCGAAAATTTTCAGAATTAAATTACTCCGTATTTAGATATTATAATTGTTATTGAATGAAACGAAATATTACATACTGACAACAAAGTTATGTAAAACATCATATAAGCGAAGCATAATGACCTTGAAATGGCCTCAAATGACATATTTGAATTAACCTAAATTCTTTATTATATATAAATATTTTTAAGTCAAGTTCATATTAAATTATAATATAAGATTATATAAATTTTATAAATTTTTTATATATATATATTATAATTTACTAATTTTAAGTATTAATATTTATTAGTTATATTATTTGTTTAATAATTATTTTAATAATATCATTTAATAATTAAAATTATTATTAATAATAATATTTATAATAAAATATATAATTTTTAAGTAAAATCAAAAAATAAAATAATTAATAATTTTTTTTATATTTATTAAAAAAAGATTATTATATTATCTAAATCTATTTTGACTTTTAGCTGTCAAATTATTTGATATTTTTATAAGTTTAGATATAATATTACTTTTTTTTTGAGTTTTGCAAATTATTTAACGAGATTTTTATACGTAGGATTTTTTTTTAAGTATTATTTTTATTATTTAAATTTTAAAGTATAAAAAAATTAAATTTAATATATTTAATATCCAGATGATTTTCCGAAGAAATCCATTATGCCGAGGGCTGAAACAAATTTTCCCTCAAAAGGAAAAAATTTTTTTGTGATCATGTAATGGATCTACAAATTTTTTTTAATCATAAATGCGCTAAATGTAAACTCTATTAGTAATGCAAAAACACACACTCATTTCACACTTTTTAAAAATATGGAAAATAAAATAAAAGAAGAAATTTTGGATTATATATCAAATAATTTATCATCTATACAATTCAAGTCATTGAGAGAGAACGAGGTTGAAGCGACTGATGACGAAAAATTATCCGTGATAAAACAAACATTGAGAAATGATCCCGCATTGTTTTTAACAAGGTGGGGTAAATTTTTACCTAAAAATGAATTAGAAAAATTCGAGTGTTTAAGAAGTATGTAATATATGTAAATCTTTTCCAGGAATTTTTTTTTTTAATTTAAAAAAAAAAAAAATAATTTAATTAAAATTTATTTCGTAGATGATTATGAAGTAAATTGGTATTTAAACAAATTACTTTCTACACAAAATCGAAATACAATCTCTTCATCAATAGCAAGTGAACCTCCAATAATATCAAGGCAACTTTTACCAAATTCAAGGCATAATAAACAAATTCTTAATAGAAGATTTAAATATCTTACAACAAAACTCGACAATACGTCATATTTTAGTAATGAAGCAATGGAAATGAGAGAACCAAGTTTATATGAAGATTATGTTGGTCAATATATTCCTGAAGAAGAAAGATATCAACCATTTGATGATGATGTTAATTTAATCAATAGAGTTTATTATGATCTAGATCAAAATTATATTCACGATAGGTTATTAGAAGAAAGAAGGATTCAAAATGAGCAAGAAGAGGAGGAAGAGGACGAAGAAGAAGATGAAATCGAGGAAAAGGCGAAAGTATTTAATGTAGAAAATATTGAAATGGAAGGAAATGATAGTGTGACATCTGCTGTGAATAACGAAGTTCCGCAGATATCTGATGAAGAAAAGGAACAACTTCGAGCTGATCTTGTGGATATAATGAGAGAGAAATTCATGTCTGGTGAAGATGTAAGTTTAAATAATGCTGTGATTTAGGGGGATTAATTATCAAAATGCATGTTAAATTGTTATTGTTGTTAGCCCGACTTTGATTATGATTCGGTAGATTTTAATGAGGAATACGATGATATTTATACGCAAGAACAAGAAATACATGGTATGTACTAATCTGAGAATTTAAATTATTTATGAATTGGCTCATTCATTATTTTATTTTTTTTTTTAAAAAAAAATAATTTTTTGTAGAGAAATATTTTGATAATGGTGAGTGAATAATAAATATCTATTCAGTTATTAAAATTTTATAATTTTAAGCCCTTATTAATTTTTTATAATGTAGAGGAACCAAATGACACTGAAATTGAAAATGGAACTGGAGAATATGATTATTAAATTAATAGTTTATTTTACAATAAGACAGTTCAGATCATTTATTAAGAAGACAAATTCAATTTATTTGAGAAATTATATCATATGCAAATTGGTAAATTTGGTAGAGTAAGGGTCATTTTACAGAAGTCATGCACTTAAGTTTCTATTCACCATGATTCATAATTTGCAAAGTAAACTTCTGGAATTAAATCTTCAGTAATTTTCCCACTCTGTCGCATCAACCGAAATGAAATTCAATTCATTATCATTCTGGGTGGCGGATCCAGATAAATTTAAGAACTGTTAATTTGTTAATTCCTCTATGTCTATGAATTAATCAGCTCATGTCTTTGAATTAGAATCCCCAATCAAAAGAGATATTAAATCAGCGCGATTCGGTGTGGATAAGACAAGGCTTACCAAATCATCTATAAAATCATTCAACAAAGATAACAAATCTAAATTTAGAATGGAAAGAAATTCCGTCTTTAGTTCTAGTGAATAATAAATGTATCGTAAACGAATTTGATTTTTCGACGTGTTTGTATGACCCTTAGATAAAAAAAAACTTATCACGTGACTTACACCAAAAATAATATTTAGTGAAGTCCTATTTGGACATTCATTCAGCATCCGATGTTAACCAACTCTTAAAGAAGTGTTGAATGATTCGGAGTTGGAAATCACGGAATAAAAACATGCTTATGTATCGTGTGATGGCATATGCAATTTCATGAGCCATTGTCCAAAAGTGTCTCTGACCTTGTGAAATGTCCTCATTCCACAGACAACACTAGGAGATGATTTATAATATTGGTTCGGCAATAAATTATATTTAATACACTCGTTGTCATATTCATTCGCTTGATCGATAATTAAAAATGTTTCATTTCTGACAACATGACTATTTAAATTTTTGACGTTGAAGGATAGGGAAGGAATAATAGCTATGATGCGTGCATGAATATTTAACTTGAATCGATTTTTAATTCTTTACCTGTTATAATTACTTTGAGTTTATGAAGTACTATCATATTTATTACAATTTTTCCTAATTTTACGCGAAAATTATTTTCCTTGTTGGAAAATATGCATACTCCTAGAGAAAGTGGTCGTCACGTTAAAGGGTAATAGTTTAGTTTCGTATAAGTTCCACACATTTTCTCAAAGACGCGATGTATATCTACTAACAGCATTTTTCTAACTTTTTTATCACGATCTTGACGACCCAAATCGTGACGTTTACCTTTACTTTGATTCATATATAAAATTTCATATACAAAAAAGTGAGTTTCAACATGTACGGATGGATTGTAATACATCATTAATAATCTATACTAAGCTTTGCTAAGCATGATTACCAATTCCTACATATGCAT
>CAJVPP010001294.1:0-21042 GCA_910592005.1 Funneliformis mosseae | reverse complement strand
CTAAAAAAAAAGTTAATATAATAAGTATATTCAAATAGTTTAATTAATTGTTCGGGTATCCGTGATCACCCTCTGTAAGTTATTTTTTTGTTAATTTAATAATTACAAAGTTGCAAATAAAAAAATTAATCCAAAATTTTAAAATTTAAACCATATAATAAAATATTTACCTTTTATTCCTGAATATTACAGCTTATTGTTATCATTGTTGTAGTAACCATTGTAGTTTCAAAACAAGTTTTACTTTTAAAAATGATTCAGATTTTTGTATTTTTAACAAGCATTACTAATTGAATATTATTTTAAAAAATGGTTGTAAGAAATGAGAAACATAATATTATTAGAAATTCATCATTAACTTTTAACAGATATTATGATAAGTTCTTTCTTTGGTGTGGTATGTCTCGCCTATTATAAAAAATATTGCGAGAAGGGCACAAACTTTTTAATTATCAAATTTTATGTCGTACAAAAATTTCGAATTTTAAGTGAATTTTTTTCGAGTATAATTAATTGCGATAATTCGGGCCAGAATTATAATAATGATAGTGTCGGCCCAAATTATCGTTAAATTCTGGCCAATAAAATTGCATATACGTGATTTGATGTCATATGAAAATCATCCGATTTTTGGGTAATTTAATTAGTATTCATCTTAAAGAATAAAGTTACCGGTTTATTTTATTGAAATTTTACTTTTTAAGAAGTTGAAAAATTTTTAAGTGTTACAACTTTTATTGTTGAATTAAGACTTCAAACACCATATTTACTTGTAAATTTTGAATGAATTATTAAAGATAATTATAATCTATATCAGGATGATACTATTATAAAATATAATTATTTTTGAATTGATATATTTATTAACTTTTTTTCGTACTATTCCTTTAATAATTCATCTAAAATGATAGCAATTATAATTTCTATATCTTTCTTAAATAGTCTTCTGATTATGATTAATATTTACAAATATATAATGACACGATTGATATGATTGTGATTACGATACGATCATATAACAATAAATTTGATTGGTTTATTAAAGTTTTGACGATGAAATGTACCTAACTATTCTAGGACAATTTAGATCGGATTGTTTTTTTACTAAAATTTTGAATGAATAAAAGCGGTTAAATACATATAAACGCCAATAGTTCCAAATAATTCAGGCCAACTAAATTTAGACAAATCACCAAGTCACGCGAATGATAAACAGGGTTATGCATGAAATAATGAACATACATGGTAATTGATTTTAGTTATAATCTGATATGGTTTTTACAAATCAAGTAATTTATTTGATAAATTGAATTGATTATTATTACAAAAATTTGATGAATCAACTGAATCTAAACATATTAAATAGAAATGCCGAATTTCGGGCTTTTCATGTCGAATTCCGAATGTAGAGAAAATCTCTTTTTTTTCCATTGTTATAAAAAAAAAAATAAAAAAAAAAAAATAAAACTCTTTGCAACGGCAAAATTCTTTGCTAATATTTAACATTTTACAAGGTTGACATGAATTCATAAGTTGGCAATAGAAACATGTCACCCTTTAAAAAAAATAAAATAAATCTTTTTTTATTGTAAAATAACTATTGATCTACTTGATGCAAAAAATCTCGACCCGGAATTGCTAAAATTAAACCCTGAAGCGCAAGTTTACGCAAATCGGATCAAAAGACATCGATAAAACCTTATGTTGAACGGGTGTGATTACAATAGATAAAATTGGTCCATAGTAAGTTGTAAGTTCAATAATGCATTTGGAAATGCCAAGAAAATACACAATATATAATCTGCATGTAAATTTAGTAAGAATATCCAATGTCATACAAAATAAATAAAAATGAAATATAAAAATTTTTTAATGTCTCGTGGAGTCTTGGCAATTAAGATATTTATAAGGCGCAAATTTTAAATGAAATAAAACAAATTCCTTATTTGTTAGAACAAGACTTCGACACGAGAATCAAATAAATAAATCAAATGACATCAACTAAGAAAAAACAAAATAGCCCTTTTAAATTCTTCGATCAATTATTACTTTTTGAAAGGTGTAAATTTTTGACGAATAACGGCAAGGGCCGTTGATCCATTTTATCCGATAAGAAAATCCTGTCCAAATTATTTTTTGAGCAAAAAAAAGCCAAGAGATCACTTATTATTTTTTTTTTTTTTGATATCACAAAGATTTAGATATCGAGACTCCATTAATTGAATTTCTAAATTTCTTGGCATGAAAAAGTTAACTTGATTGGATAAATGTACATTGTCGATGTTTTATTCCCTTTTCTTGAATCAACCGCAGTAATACTAAATTGGTGTCAGTTTGGAAAAAAGATGCTAACCATTAATGCGCACGTATTCCCAATTGTAACAGATTTCATTCCCAAAAAGAACACTTCTTTCGGGATGATATAATGTAGTAGTTATAAATTGTTCATTAAAATAAATAAACCAAAAATCGATTAATTCGATAACCCTTTTTTTTTTTTAAAAAAAAAAAAAAGCTATAAAATCGATCCATTCTCGTCAAGTTTCGATTAATCACTTATATTAATTAAAATCTGTCTTTTCTTCCTTCTTTCCTTCTCTACCTTTCTTAATTAATAGTCTTATTATTTTGTAAAATATAATTTTTAATTTCAATAATTTATTTCTCGCATAGGAAAAAAATTAAATAAAACAATATTTTTTCTTAAAAAGTAAATAGTATATATAGAAAAAATAATCACCCTATTTAATAATGTCATCAGAAAAAAGAGAAATCGATCAAGAAATTACTGTTTCTTCCTCAACCTCAAGGGATGTTGAAAAAAAACCCGCTGAGATCATAGAACATAAACATATCGAAATGCAAGAAGACATTTCAGCGGAATTAGAAGCTTTGCTCCAAACTGATCCTGCTACCGGTTTAACTACAGCTGAAGCTCAAAAACGGTTGATAGATTTTGGTAAAAATGAATTGGCTGAATCCAAAACGAACCCAATTCTCAAATTTCTATCCTTTTTCACTGGAGCAATTGCTTACTTAATTGAAGTGGCTTGTATTTTCGCTGTTATTGTGAAACATTGGGTAAGAGATTGGTTTATACTTTTATCCGTGAAATAAACCTCTTTTGTTTATTAAATCCACTTCTTATTTTCATGCTATTCACAGATCGATTTCGGTATCATTTTGGCATTGCTGTTTGTCAATGCTTTTATTGGTTTCATAGAAGAGGCACGTGCCGAATCTGCATTAGATGCCTTGAAGCAAACGCTCGCGTTGAAAGCAAAAGTTTGGCGTGATGCCCAATTCGTTGAAGTTGACGTAGCTGATCTTGTTCCTGGTGACGTCATCGGTCTTCGCCTCGGAGACATTATTCCCGCGGACGCCCGTCTTCTTGGAATTTCAGTAACTGGTGGTGAAACTGAAGGATCGCTTCAAATCGATCAGTCTGCTTTGACCGGTGAATCTCTTCCAGTTGAGAAAAAGAAGGGTAGCACCGTTTATTCTTCTTCAATTGTAAAACAAGGTCAAATGTTGGCAGTCGTCACTAAAACCGGATCAAATACTTTTATCGGACGGGCGGCCAATTTAATTTCGATCACTGTGGAACAAGGACATTTCCAAAAGATTGTTAATTCCATCGGAAACTTTTTGATCTTAGTTACCGTTGTTTTGGTTTCTATCATCTTCATTTATCAAATGGTAAAATTCCGCGGAACCGAACAAGGCAAATTTCTTACCGTCCTTGGTAACGTGCTTGTATTGACCATTGCTGCCATTCCTGTTGGTTTACCAACTGTCTTATCCGTCACTATGGCCGTCGGCGCAAAACAATTGGCTGCTAAAAAAGTTATCGTAAAACGTCTTACGGCTGTTGAAGAAATGGCTTCAGTCTCGGTACTTTGTTCTGATAAGACCGGTACATTAACACTTAATGAGTTAACCTTCGATGAACCTTATCTCTGCCCTGGTTACACGAAAGACGATATTCTTTTATTTTCTTACCTTTCAGCTGAACCTGGTGCAAATGATCCGATTGAAACCGCTGTTCGTTTTGCTGCTGAAAGTGATTTAGAAATCCTTCAATCTCGACCAAATAAACACGAAGTTCCCGGATATAAAGTTACAGGATTTGTTCCGTTTAATCCAAACACAAAGATGTCATACGCAACCGTTATTGATAATAATACAAACGAAGTTTTTAAAGTTGCGAAAGGAGCTCCACAAGTTATCATTAAGCTTGTTGGTGGTAATGATGATGCAGTTCATGCTGTTAATAGTTTAGCCGCTCGAGGTCTTCGTGCCCTTGGTATCGCTCGTACTGTACCTGGAGATCTTGAAACTTTTGATCTCGTTGGTATGATTACACTTCTAGATCCTCCTCGTCCGGATTCAGCCGAAACAATTAAACGTTGCGGAGAATATGGAGTTGAAGTTAAGATGATTACTGGTGATCAATTGATTATTGCTAAGGAAGTAGCTCATCGTCTTGGAATGAATCGTGTAATCTTGGATGCAGGATATCTCGTTGATCCCGAGAAATCAGATGAAGAAGTTACAAGGAATTGTGAACGCGCCGATGGTTTTGCTCAAGTTATTCCAGAACATAAATATCGTGTTGTAGAACTTTTGCAAAAACGTGGACTTCTTGTTGGTATGACTGGTGATGGTGTAAATGATGCTCCAGCTCTAAAGAAAGCCAACGTTGGAATTGCAGTACATGGGTGTACGGATGCTGCCAGATCTGCCGCCGATATCGTTTTATTAGCTCCTGGGCTTTCTACTATTGTTGATGGTATCACTACGTCTCGCGCGATTTTTCAACGAATGAGATCTTATGCACTTTATCGTATCACATCCACCGTTCACTTTTTAATGTTCTTTTTCTTTATCACTTTAATCGAGGATTGGACGATGAGAGCTATCCTTTTGATTTTGATTGCACTGTTAAATGATGGAGCTACTCTCGTCATTTCGGTTGACAATGCTAAAATTTCAGAACGTCCTGATAAATGGCGTCTCGGACAATTGATTACATTATCAATAGTTTTGGGTACTTTATTAACTGCGGCTTCATTCACACATTTTTATGTCGCTAGAGATGTATTCCATAAGAGTCTTGAAGAAATTGAAACAATTATGTATCTTCACATTTCTTCATGTCCTCATTTTGTCATCTTTTCGACACGTCTTTCGGGATATTTTTGGGAAAATCTTCCATCCCCTATATTCATCATTGCGGTTTTAGGTACACAAGTATTTGCCATGTTTATCTCAATTTATGGATTACTTACAGAACCAATAGGATGGGCATGGGGGGTAACCATTATCGCGATTTCATTAGGATACTTTGTCATTTTAGATTTCGTTAAAGTAATGCTCTTCAGATATTGGTCGTTTGAACTTACTGCCAAATTATGGCCTTCTAAATCAAGAAAAACCAAATTATTAAATCGTAAAGCTGATGCAATTTCTAAAGCAAAAATTGCTAAAACTGTCGCAAAAGTTCGTAAAGTCGTCCTTATTTCTAGGGTTTTATTGGCTTTTAAACAGGCAAAGACGACTACGATAAGAGCGATTGAAATTCAATAATATATATAGTCATTTTTTATTTTTCTGGGCATTCATGTATTAAAACATTTATATTGTATTATTTATAAAAAAAAGAAAAAACAAAAAAAAAGGAAAAAATTTATTATTATTAATCATAATAAAAAAAAAACTCTCGTTTCTTTTTATGAAACAGATGTAAATTTAATTATTTAACGAGCAAAGACTTCTGAATGCATAATTGACTTGTTTTCAATACAAGTAAACTAACCACCTTTCGAATTGGATTTTCTGATAGAATAACCTTGTCTTTTCCATCTTTCTAACCTCTTTTCTTTTTTTTTCTCCCATAATAATTTTTTTTCTTGATTTTTACTCAACAAAATATGTTTATCGGGATTATTTTCATTAAGAAAATATTTATTTAGAGTATCGATGGTGATATCATCTAAAGTATATTTACCATATTTACCATCTCGATATTGTTTAATAAAAAACATCGCGGCAGTTCTCAGGTCAAATTCGCCATATTTTTGTAACGCACCTATACGTTTTGATATTGCTGGTAACAGGAAATTTATGTCATCTGTAGGACCTGACAATTTAAATTTTTCCACGTAACTAGCATAAAAAGGAAAGGAATTTAAATGTTTGGGTAAATTGATAAGTTTGATTGGAAAGTGAAATACCTGAAATTTCCAAAATTATTTAAACGCCAAAGTAAATAATCCGCCATAACTTCTTCACTCGATAAATGATCTCTTATACCTCCTATAATTCAGGAAAAAAAAAGTTATAAAAAAATGGAAAATGTAACTTTCAATTTGCGTGTGATGTTACCTGTTAATGCAACCTTTAGGGAACTCACAGGGTCCGGAATGTGTGGTATCATAACACCTACATTGTTAATCCGTTCTTTCTTTAGTTCGATACTTTATTGATTTTTTACATTCAAGAAAAAAAATTCTATTTTACCGGGCGTATCGATTAAATATACTGGAGGATCTTCTAGGACTTTGATGGACGTGACAGCAACTGATCGAGTTACTCCTGGTAGTGCACCAGTTTTTGCAGCTTTTCCTATTATAATAATTTTTTTATTTTAAAAAAAAAACTAACACCTGAGACAAATGCTTTTGCCTCGTAAGGTTATTTTTACCTTTATGTACACCAATTCTTCTCATTGAATTAATTAAAGAGGACTTCCCAACGTTTGGCATCCCAACTACCATAACTGTAACAAAAGGATAGCTTGACGGATCCCGTCTATATTTTTCTTAACAACAATTTAACGATTAAACTATGACAATAAGTTGAAATTTTTTTTTTTTTGATTTACCTGCGGCAAAATTAATGATTTTTTTTACATTTTTATCCATGTTTGCGTTTGTAAATATAACATGTTGATTACGATGTTTTCTAAATGCATCAATTATCGGCTGAAAAGGAAGAAATTATTAAACTATATTGTACTTTCTTCAAATAGTCAACTTTGGATGATTTTATTTACTTGTTGCACACTATCATCAGCTAAATCAGCTTTATTATAAACAACGATTCTATCTTTTCCACCAGCAATTTGTTCAAATTTATGATTTATAGAAGATAATGGGATGTGTAAATTATATTTATAAAATAGGTTAAGGGATATTATCAAAAAAAATTTTTTTTTTTTTAAAAAAAAAAATCCTCACTTTTTTTTTAGAAAAGGATATTCTAGCATCCCTGGCTTCAACAATTAAATCTACACTTGATAATCTCTCAGATATTATCCTTATTCCTTTTGCCATATGACCTGGAAACCAATTTATTACTTTATCATATATAAATTGTGGTCGAATTGAAAATGATGTCGCCATTTTATTTATATAAATCAAAAAGAAAGAAAGAAAATGAAGATTTATTGATCAGCCTTTTTTTTTTTTAACAAAAAAAAAGATAAACGTGATGACGACATACTCTCAGTTCTTATATGAATTTGGCAAATGATTGATTATTAAAGACACATACTTTTTTCTTTTTCTTATCGAAAACTTCTTTAAACCATTTTTTATCCCTTCTAAATGAACTTTTTGGTATTATCTCTTATTAATTAATTATATTATATATTATATGTTTAAAATTGTCACGTCATATGAAAAGCCTCCATGGCGCAACCGGCTAGCGCGTTCGGCTGTTAACCGAAAGGTTCCTAGTTCAAATCTAGGTGGGGGCGCATATATATAAATAATAATTCAACTTTTTTTTTATGTTGCCAATGAACCAATGAAAATTCATTCATAAACGCAGGAAAAGAAAAATTTATTCAAAAAATTAACGATATTGGCATTTTTGTCATTGATAAGGGTTTAAAACATAAATATAAAATTTTCTATTGATAATTACTAATTTAAAATTTAAAATATTACTGAAAATTAAAGATTCTTCTTTTGAAGCCCATTAAATTTTTTTTTTTCGGTTTGAAAAAAATGATTTACACATTTCATGCAGGAGAATTCAATGAATCGGATTATATCACAATTAATTTAATAAAAAAATTTTTTCTTTATTTTTATTTAATATTTATTAACATATACAATATAATAAGAATAATCAAACAATATATTTATTTATAGCTTTAAACAAACAATAAACCACCTCAACCATTATCTGTATTTTCATTATCATTATCACATCATAATCAAAATAAAGTATGTCTACAGAAATACCATGATATTTTAGACTTTTCACATCAATGCTCATAAATTAATTACTCTACTTTAACCTTTATGCTAATAACTTATTATATTTTTATTTACTATTTCTTTTACACTATACATTTTTAATTTATTAAAGCATTCTTTATTATTTAACTTTTTTATTAATTTATATTTTCATTTTATTAGTAAAATTTTGTTTTAATTTAAAACTTTTAAAAAAAATAATTTGTCTTATATAAATTCAATTTTTTATAATTAGTTTATCCAATATTAACATTTTAGATTTTAAATTATTTCTAAAACTGTAAGATTTCACAGGCAAATTTGCTTACTTATTTACCTTCTGATTTACTTTTATAAAAATTTTAAATTAATTTTATAAATATATATATAATATTATAGCAAATTTTATTTTTTAATTATATAATAAATAATTTAAGGTTACTTATAAGCTAAAAATTTTTAAAAAAATTATAAATTAAAAAATTTTATTATTAATCTTTGACCATCTTATTAATATTTACTTTTAGCAATATTAATCAATAATAGAATATTATAAATTTATCATAAAAAATAATTTTAATTATTACAACTTTTATAATTTACTAAGAAATTTTATGATTTTTATTAATAGTAAAAGTGATTTAATTAGTTTGTAAATATATGAATTTTAAGAAAATTTTAAAAAATTATTATAATAAAATTTTCAAAACTTAACTTTAAAAATTGAATTATTTAAAAACTTCTTAATAAACTTCTAATAAAATTGATAAAATATATATTAAATTATATTTTTTATATAATAATTATATTATTAATGTTAATATTTTATTTTTTATTAAAAGATTAATAATTTTTTATATTTATAAGCAAATTTGCCTACTCTACAGTTTAAGGAATAACAAATATATATAATAATAAACTTATAAAAAAAATCTTTAGAAAAAAATATATATAGACAAATATCTATTAATGTATATATGAAATATGCCTATTTTTCTATAGTTTGTTATATATAATTTAGGTTATTTAGAGTTAATATAATAATTATATGCTTACGATTTATATATATAACCTATAAATAATTTAGTTATTTTTACTAGTATAGAATAATAAGCATTTATATAATAAAAATAAAGTTATTTTTTATATTACTTTACAAACATTTGATATTTTACAGAATTTTTATTTAAGTATTTTTAAAAAATTTGATATTTAATATAATATATTACCTTGTAAAATTCTTTTAAAATATAAAAGAAAAAAAGTAATAGTTTTAAGCTATAGAAACAATATATTCTCACATTTTTTTTTATTTTAAACAAATTTTTAAGCTATAATATATCTTTATATTACAAATAAATATTAATATATTTTATAATCTTAATAAAATAGTAAAAATAAACTAAAAATTTTTAAATAATTTCTTTTTTGTAGATTATTAAGTTTGATTAATATTAGAAAAAAAATATAATTAGTTATTATTTTTAATTGCACAATTGTATAATTGTACAATTAATACAAATAAATATCATATAAATTTGTATAATATTTACTAATTAAACTAATTTACCTATATTTATCAAATAGGAATAATATATTGTAACTAAAATTAATCTAAACTCATTTAAATTTGACAAAATATCTAAATTTTAATTTTACTTATTTTTTACTAAAATTTTGATATAGTTTCATTATTTTTATAAGTTTAATATAATTTTTTTTTTTTTTATTATTTAGATGATTTGCAAAACCTTTAATTTTATTCAGTAATCTAAATTATGATTAATCTACAAATTATTATTTTAAATTTAATATAATATTTTATTTTTTATATTAAATATATTATTTTATTTTTTGTATTATATATTAAAATAATTATAATGAATAATACTACTAATAAACTTAAAGAATAATGAATAGAAACTGAAAATTAATATCAAAATAGATTTGTCTATATAATTTCATTATATAAAAAAAATTTATATAATATTTATTTAATCTGATAATCTGATTTCTTTTCACTTTATATTATCTTTGTTTAAAAGAAAATCTTATTTATAAACTTATGAATAAATTTATTTTAAAGAAATTAAACTAATGATTTATATTTTCTTTTAGTTAATTAGAAAATAAGTCTTTAAAATATAAATCTATTTTATAATATATTTTTATTAATTACAAATTTTCTTATTGTTTTCTTTTAATTTATTAAATAGTCATATAATTTTTTAATTTCTTTTTAAAATTTTTGTAAAAGCTATGAAAATTTCAATGTATTTAATAATTTATTATTATATTATAATTAATAATTAATAATATTTAAATCTTATAATAAAAAAAATGTGTGTAATAGTGATGCTTAGATTATCTATATAAATAAACTTAATGAATTGTGTAATGTTATACTAAAAACTAAAAAGAAAATATTGACTACTTGAGAAAAATGAATTACGGTTATGCAAAAAAATTACACAAAATTCCTTTTTAGATGTATGTGTAATATTACGTGATCTTCTCATCTTATCTTATATCTTATAATAACTAATATCTTATAATTTTATAATCTTATATAATAAAAAAAATGTGTATAATAGTAACGTTTAGATTACCTGTATAAATAAACCTAATAAATTATGTAATATTATATAAAAATTAAAAAAGAAAATATCAGCTGCTTGAGAAAAACAAATTACAGTTATGCAATAAAAATCTCTTTTTGAATATCTATATAATGTTATATGATTTTCTCATCTTATCTTATATCTTATAATAACTAATATCTTATAATCTTATAATCTTTATATAATATAATATAATATAATATATATATATAATATATAATAAATATATGTCAAAATCATATGACGCTTTAATTATAATCAATATATAGTTACAATTCGTGATATAAATATCCAGAATTTATCATGACAAATAAAAATATTGTAAATCTTATTTTATTAGTTCCATATTTATGCTATTCATGGATTATAATATACAGATTAACAAAATAAAAAAAATCAATAATTAATTGTAAATCCTTTTTTTATAACTTTATTAATCTGACCTGACATATTATCCGCTAAATTAAAGAAAATATTTTGATTAATACTGTCCTATTCCTGCTGAATTATGCCCTGAAAAGCAACTGCACTAAGCACTTTTTTTTTAATCCAATTATTAATCCTTTTCCTTACTTTTTGTTTAAGAATAGCCCATAAATTCTCAATTAGATTCAAATCTGAGAAGTTTGCAAACTAATCGATCACTAGAATATTATTTACCGTAAAAAATTATTGAATGCATTCTGCTATATAAGTTGATGTATTATCTTATTAGAAGCATCTCGTAACTAGCACTGTAAACATTAAGAACAAGCTGAGATTGAAGAATTTCACAATATTTTTCGGAATTCATATTTCCTGTAAATAATTTAATCCCAATCAGTTCTTAATGAAAAAATGCATCCTAATCATACACTTTATATGAATGTTTTACTATAAGACATGATGAATATATACTACTAGCTTTGTAACGTATTAATAGAATATTACTAAATGTTTAAAAAGTGTTTTCATCTAAAAAATTATATAAAACCAATCATTTTGATTATGTCTTAAAGCCTACTAGAGATGTACTTTGATATTATTTTATTTAAGAAGAGAAACAGCTCATGACCTACAAACTACATAATTAAATTTATTTTTAAGAATGCATTAGACAGTCTAAGTTGATATATTAAGGTTTGAATAAATATTATTCAATTTCGTTATCATTAAAGATGAAAATATTGTATTATTAACTTAGATGAGATGATAAAATATCAACGTTTATTGAGAATAAGAACAAGAGGATGACTAGGATAAGGTAAGTACTCAATATCTCCAGTTTTTTTAATCAGTTGACAATATCATATACAGTAGAGCTTGGATAACCAGTTATTTTAATTATTTCAGAAGGTTTCATATATTTTTAACCTATAATTCCTTTACAGTCAAACGTCTTATTTCAAAAACTGAAATGGGCGCTATGGATTAAGTTTTTTATTGATAAATAATCACATGAAATTTTTGTAGTGTTATTTTTATATCTATAAATAGCTAAAAAATTGCTATTTTGATTTTGTTTTAGTCAGACATAAATTGGTAGTATAGGGACTTTTTATATGCTACTGATAAAATTTTGGATAAAGATAGCATTTCAATTAATTGCAACAGGTGATAAATAAGCATTACAATGTTATAACAAATTGTAACATTATTAAAATTTAAGTTGCAATAGGTGACAAATAAGTGTCACAATGTTGTAACGCTATCTTTATTCTGAATATTTATGTTACAGACTGTATATATATGAAACACAAGTATCAAAATCATGTAACATTTTATCTTAAATATGTAAAAGTCATAGTAATTTCGTCAAATGATCACTAATTATAAATGGCTTCTATACAAAATTCATTAGAATCAATTGAGATTACAAAATAATGATGAAAAAGAATTAGTAAAGAAAGGCAAGCCTGTTATAAGAAAAAATAAAATATCAATCACATGAATAATAATAAAAGTATTATACGTTATGATTTGGAAAGAATAAATCAAACATGTATCCATTTGATGCTAAATTTTAGCTTACTAAAAAGGATAAAAAGAGTACATATGCTTCTCTAACATTTGCAATGTGTTATGCTAGTAGTAGACTTAATTTATCACCTTTACTTGAGCTCCTATCATATCTTCTTCATTTATATACTTCAGCAGAATTTATGCAAATTCATTTTACAAAAACATAAGAACTTATAATAGTAATTTAGCCTGTACATCATTTGTCACTAAAGTAGATCAGGAATTTTATGATTAAAGTGTGTTTAATTTTCAAATTCATGATCAAATATATTATCAGATTAGAATTTTACTTCCTGATAAAGATCAATTACTAATGTATGCCTAATTGTACATCTATGATACTGTCTATTAAACTACAAATAGATGCAACATCATGCAGGAGTTGGATGAGAATATTCTTCAATGCCTACAATTTATATTATATGAATTAAACTCTTATATTCAAAATTTTCATCAAATGAGAGATATCATTTAGACAACGTAACCACTAATATTTCAATAATAATCTATGATAATTGAACAAAAGATTCTCATTGTACAATGCTTTTACAGCATCAGCAATTATGGTAGATGATGGTTATGATCTTAAACCGTCCAACTGAGATATACTTCTCAAATTACATGATAGAGGTTTACAAAAAATATTAGAACTATATATATCATATGACTCACTTCATTATGTGCTTTTATTTTTAAAAGGTAACGATGATTAGTATGTAAATATACCTCTTATAGGAGCTGTAAAAAGAAAAAGGATAACCACTATACAATTTTATTTTTATAGATTGCAAATTAGAGATAGTGATTGATTGTAATTTGCATGTCGTTTGTATCAACAATATATCATTGATCAATATGCTAAAATTAAACAGAATTAATTAAATTACCTTAAGTAAAATTAAATGATACTTCAAGCTGAATTGTATTAAGATACTATAGATATAATATATGCTAGAGGTAATAGTAGTAATATTGGTCATCAAATAATTCTTCCATTATCATTTGCTGGTAGACTACGTTAAATATTTCAATTGTTTTATGATGTAATGATTATTGTAATTCACTTTGAAAAACCTGACCTTTTTGTAACCTTTACATGTAATCTTAAGTGGCCAAATATAACCAGAGAACTATTATCTCATCAGAATGTTACTAATAGACCAGATTTAACAGCTCGCATTTTTCATCAAAAATTACAGAAGCTATTGAAAAACTTAACTAAAAGGAATTGTCTTAGTAGAGTTATTGCATATGTTTATATAATAAAATTTCAGAAACGTGATTTGCCTCATGCTCATATACTGTTGATATTAATACCAGAAAATAAGCTGCAATCTGCAGTTGATTATAATTCTATTATTTTCGCAGAGATTTCAGACTCTGCAGTTCATCTTCTTGCATACAAAATAATAATAAAATCTATAATGCATAGTCTGTGTAATATAATGCATCATGTATGAAGGATAGTGTGTATTAAAAGAATTATCCTAAGACCTTTCAAAAAAATACCCAAGAAAATGATAATGGATTTTCAGTTTATTGTAGATAAGATAATGGCATTTTATTAAAGCTAAAGGTGACATTTAATTAGATAATAGATAGATTATGTTATATAATGTTAACTTAATCATAAAATATAATGCACATATCAATGTTGAGATTTGCTTTCTATACTAGTGGTAAAATACTTATATAAATATGTATATAAGGGTCATGATTACGTTACTATTATTCTTTTCCAATCTGATCAACTAATATCATCTGAGACTTACCTGATTGATGAAATCAAAACTATTTGAATGCGAGATATATTTTAGCTTCAGAAAGTATATAAAAAATTTTTTACTACAGAATGTATAGTTATACTTTAAGTATATAAAGACTTGCTATTCATCTCCTAAATCAATAACTTATTACTTATCAAGATGAAGAAAATTTATAACGCATTATAGAAAATGTTATTACGTGTAAAACTACTTTATTAGCTTAGTTTCAGAAAAATATTAAAAGTACTACTGCCTGTATATATAGATACGTTGATTTTTTACTTCATTTTATTTGAGATATATCTTATCATAAATGAAAGCCACGAAAGACTTCTACATTAGCAATTGGACAGCTTTATATAGTACAGCTATTAGAGGGTGAAAGATATTATCTGTGATTGTTACTCACCTATCTCAAAAGTGTAACAAGCTTTGAAGACCTAAGAACTGTTAGTGGATATGTGTGTTCAACCTTCAAAGAAGCTTGTATTCAACTAAGCCTTCTTCAAGATAATACTGAATGTGATATATATTTACGTAAGGCAAATAAATTAAAAATTAGACAATAACTACATCATCTTTTCACAATGATCCTCCTATTTTGTCAACTATTAGCATCTAAAATACTATGAAATAATCATAAATTATCATTATATAAAGATCTTTTATACTAATATAATACTAATATAAATGATTCAATTAAAAGCGATGTCTTTAATCAATTAGAATATTATTTTCTATTCAATAGAAAATCATTTAAAGATTTCTGAATATACCTCTTCTAAAGAAAGAAGTAACAGATACTAATAACAAAGACTTAAATCAGCTAATCTAAAAAGAAAGATTATATATATTACACAATTAGAAGGTGAAGTTCTTCAAAATGTTGCTTTGTTAAACAAAGAGAGAGAGAAAGAGAGAGAGATCAGTGTACCATATATGATAATGTTATGTTTACAATTGAATGTAACTTAGATGTTTCTTTATAAATAGACTAGGTGAAACTAGTAAAATTTTTCTATATAATATCCTATTCACAAATGTCAGATCATATGAACAAATTGCAGTAACAATAGCTTCTTCTAGAATTATTGTATTTCTGATAAGTGGTAGCAGAACAGCACATTCTCAGTTCAAAATTTCAATTAAATTTTTAACATATAATATTTCACAAAGAAGCAAGGAGAGCTGTTTAATTAACAATTCTAAACTCTTTATTTAAAATGAGACTCTGATAATACACAAGTTTGCAATTGAAGCTATTGACCAAATATTCTGTGATATTACTCAAGTAGTTCTACTATTTGGTAGAAAAACCTTTATCTTTAATAGTGATTTTTGTCAAATACTACTAATCATTCCACATGCATCTCATGCTAATATTGTTTCAATAAGCCTATATTGATCAACAGTATAGAGAAACTTAAAAATAATGAAGTTAATAATTAATATGAGACTTTGTCAAACTCTTAATATTTAAGATAACCTAAATCAAATCAATTTCACTGAATTCCTTTTAAAAATTAGTGATAGTAAATATTTGAAAGTTTTAGGTATAGAAGATATGGTTAAACTTCTTTTAGATATAGTAATATCTAAAGAAAATTAAATTTAATCAATTTCATCTATCTAAACTTGGTTGAAAATTTTGTAAATACAAATTATTTTTTGGTAGAGCTATCTTAACTCTAAAGAATATTCATATTGATAAAATTTTAGATACTATCATAGAAAGATTTCCTGATAAGTTCATCTATACCCAAGTGTGAACTTAGTAGATTTAATAAAGAATAGCAATACTGATAAACCTCAAATATATTCTCCTGAATTTTTGAGATCCTTAAGGATTCTGAGATTTTCTCTTAGTAAATTAAAGTTAAAAGTAGAGTACCAATCATACTTCTATAAAATTTAAACCCTACAGAAGGATTTTATAATAAAACTAGACTAATTTATCGTCAGTTTTAAAGTAAAGTGATTGATGCAAAAATCATTATAAGATCTTATAATGGTAGATGTGTATTCATATCCTAGATCACATTAATGTTACATGAAAGAAGACATAGATGATGATGATCTAAAGGATGACGTCGATCCCTAAGAAATTATATATGTCTTCTATGTCATCTATAGCATATATTTCTTTTATACAATATATTTCTTCTATTTATTTTATCTTATTTATCTCATATATTTATTATATTTTATTTATTTTATATATTTTATTTATTATATTTATTTCTTCGATAACTTTATATTTTTTATATTATATAAATAGAGAACAATTTCCTTTAGCTTAGCAGTATGTCTGACTTATAGTTTTATATAATAGTTTAGTTTAATCCCTCTAACATAATTGTATAGTACAGAGCGCCGACTGAGGCAGTACTCTATTGTTATAGTTATTAAATAAACTGTTAATTTACTGATACTCTTCTAAGTCTAAATATCCAATTAAACCTTCTACTTACCACCCATAAATATTGCTTTACTTACCACTCATAAGCATCTTAAAGAACTGACTGTAACATTAATTTCTGCTAAAAGTAATCTACCATTTATTTTAAAAGATAACAATTTCCAGTGCACGTTGCTTTCCCTATAATAATTAACAAATCTCAAAACTAAATATTAAACCACCTGGGAATCTACCTTCACAATCAGTTTTTTTCACATAGTCAGCTTTATATTGCCTATTAAAAGTTACTTTATATAACTGCATTAAAGTTATTACGAGTAAAAATGACCTGAATTCTCACACATCAAACGTTATATATAATGAAAATTTTCAAAATTAACATTAAAATTAAATATAAATTTTATCAAATAAATTTCATTAGAGTTCTTATAAGTGATACTAACCTGAATTTTCTTTGATTAAATAATTAGTAAATTAAAAATGATTGTTATATACAGAGCTTTAGACTTAAGGATTTTATAGTCTTGTTACAAAGCAACGAGTGATCAACTAGTATTTTATAAATATATTTTTAAACTATTGTTTAATTCTTTGATTCTTATAATACTATTTTTTATTAACTTATATAAATTTACTAATATTTTTAAATAGAAATTTTTTAAGAATTTATATAAAGATTTTATTAGTAAATTATTAATATGCATTTTATATAATAGAGAATCTTTAATCAAAAAAAATAAATTATCTAATTAGTAATTATCATTCTTTTAAAAAATTGACATTGATCAAACTAGAATATTATTTTATAATATTTTAATTATTAATAATATAAGTTAAATAATAAAATCTTTAAAAATCATATAATTGATTTTGATTTTTTTATATTTTACTTTATATTCAAAAAATTTAATAATAATTAGTTTTATTTAAAATAAGTAAGTTATTTTAGCTACTTATAAAGAATTTTTATAGTTTTATTATAACTTTTAATAACTTATTAATAATAAATAAAGAAAATTAGTTAAATAAATATAAGTTATTTTAATATTAATTATTTAATAAATTTGATCATAAAATTAATTTATTTAATTTAAGTATATATTTTATCTAATATCATTATTTCTCTTTAGCTTTGAATAATAATCTGCTATAAAGTCATTATCTTGAATTAATATTTTGTAATAGAATTTCTTTATATTAGATTAATCAACTAATTCATCTTATTTTATTGATAATGAAAAATCTTTACTTTTTTCAAATTTTAAAATTTAAAGATATAACAAAATATTTGATCTATTTAATTAATTATATTTTTTTTTAAATATATCTTTAAATTTTAGTTATATATTATAGTTAAAAGAATTTTTTTAAAAAAAATAAATTATCTGATTTTAATATATTACTATAAAGATTTATGTAATAAATTCAAATTATTTAAAATTAGATAAGCTTTATTTATAAAATAATTAAATTCTAATTTAGATATTAAGTTATCAAATTCATATCCTTCATAGATATTATTTTTCAAATAAGATTATAAAGATATCATTTATAGTGAGTAATAAATATATATTAATAATTATGCTATATTTTTATAATTATAAACTTTAGTAAATTAAGTAAAATAATGTATAAATACATTTAATTCATAAAAAATTTATTAAATTAATACTTTTACACTTTTTATTATTATTAAAACTAATTTACAATTTATATTTTTTTATTATAAAATATTTGTTTAAAATTTGTAATTCAAATTATTATTCTTATTAAATATATAAGATCTAATTTATTAGAATTTTTTGATTATTGTCATTTTCAAAAAGTGTGATCAATCATTTTTGTAAAATATTAAAAATTGTTATAGATTACATAATTACACAATCAGTAATATAATAAATTAATTATAATTTTCACATCCTGTTACATCATACTATTTTGCTTACCTTATATATATAATACAAAAATAATTCATGAGTAGTCCTATTAGTAGTATTATTAGTAACAGTAACAAATATACGTTTGTAACTTGCTATAGATGTCAAATATATTTGCATTGCAAAAAAACAGTTGTTATTGTAATAAAACTATAAAACCTGAAGTATATAATAGGAAATATGATAGAAAAATACAAGTTGTCTATTCTTATGGGTTTTCATCAGATAATATTAGCAATAGTATTAGTTAACAAAAATACTTTTATGAAAAAATCAGCATTTCAATTGTAGGATCGATTTTCAACTACTTTTTCTATTTATTTATGTATCAAATGTTACAGTTAATTTTATAAAATATCAAAAAAACACATATGTATTTCAAAAATATCATCAACTTTATTTCCTTTAAAATCTTCAAATTTATCATCTTTTCCTTCAAATAAACCATCAAATTCATTATTTTCTCTTTTAAAAAAATCATTTAAATATATTATTTCCTTTTAAAGTATTATTAACTTCAACTGCATCAACCTCTTCTTTAAAAATATTATTACCATCGCTAATAAGACAAAGTTCACTAAACATCATTCTGATATTTGATAATAAATGCAGATTTGATTTAAAATTTAAACTTTTTATTAAAAAGCTGATAATTCATTTCTTTCAAAAAAATGGTTAAATATAAAATTAAATTCTCACTTTGATTTTATCTATGATGTTGAGAAACAGATAAAAAATTTTAAATCTTTCAAAATTAAATAAAAATGATTATACTCTTTCATATTAAGCTTTAAATACGAGGGAATTAAGTATTCAGTTATTTGATGATGAATAGTAGAAGGAATTTTTATATAATATTAAGCAAATAGTTAAAGATAACAAAGTATTATTAGTAAATGTATCAATGAATGAAAAGAAAAAAAAATGAAGAAAATCAAAAAAAAAGAAAAATAATAAAAAGTAATTATAATTATTTTATAATTCTTATTGTATATAAATCATAAATATATTATTTTATAGTGATGAAGAAGAAAATAAAGAACCAATTATTACAAAAAAATCTAAAATAACTAAAAAAAGTAAACTTAATGAATCAAAAAGAAGGAGAGCTGAAGTAATTATAAAAATTAGAAAAAAGTATCATTATATTTAACATTAAGTATCTTGTTTAATAATTGAAATAAGTTATGATCAACTAAGTACTGCACAGTTAATAATGTAAAGTAATAATATTATAAGTAATATAATTAACTAACTAAATAATTAAATTTAAATATAAAATAAAATTTTATTTTAATAATATTTATTTTATAAATTACCAGTATTTCTATATTGAATTTATATCTACATTACCATTTTTTATTGCTAAAACTAAGAAAAATACTGCTACTACTATTACAGAAATTAATTCACAATCTTATTCACCTTTTACTCAATGTTACTATCCTTTAAGATATCCTTATATATATTTTAATTATCCTTATCAAATTCTTTCATCATATCAAATGCAATTACTATTATTATAATTATTATCGTCACTACCACCATCTCCTTCTAATATATATATGAGTTATTATTATAATCCTTCACAATATAATATATTTCAATTATCATCTTCACCTTCTATTGAAACATTTTTGGATAATTTAGATCATAATCATGGGGAAGAAAGTTATACAAATATTTGGAGAAATTTGTAAAAGAGAAAATTACTGTTAATATAATTCTTATATTAGATAATGATGATTTAATTAGTTTGAGAGTTAATACTATTGAAGAAAGAAAAATCTTAATTCAAATAGCTAAATATTATACAAAATAATTTTTTTAATTTAATAATAATCTAATAATTTCGTAAAGATTTTTTTGAATTATAATAATAATATTAAATAATAATACAGTCACACCTCGATATAACGAAGTTGCCGATCTAGCTGATCAGGACTTCGTTATAAGAATCTTCATTAATGCAATAACGAATTATGCGGAATGTATAACGAATAATTCGTTATAGTAGATGATTACTGATTTCATTACACAAATATAATT
>CAJVPP010001293.1:0-21050 GCA_910592005.1 Funneliformis mosseae | reverse complement strand
AATAATGGTATTAACAAATAAAATTTTATTAAAGAGGGCGGGATATCTCTAGAATTGAAAGAAATATTTAAATTTAACGGATTTTATTTTTTTGTTGCATTATTTATGATTGCCACTGTAATTAGTCTACATTAAAGTGACACACCTATTCTTTATACGTCCGCGTTTTTTGTTCCAAAATTATACTGTATCTTCATTTTCTTGTAATGTTAGGAAATACGAAGACTTTTTATGTTCAAATATACAATAATGAAGGCGAACCATTACTGGGAAAGTTTGGGACATATACAATGGATAATCACGATGAATTTTTTAACTTTTTGAGGAGGAACGAAGCAAATGGATTAGAACTAATCGATGATATCAGCGACAATCCAAATATTATTACATCCTTAGAACGTGTAATTCCTAACCGTTACTATGAAATAAATGCAATGCATCTCACTGCAATCAAAAAGGGAGTTTTCTGGACAAAAGTTGAAGACACGGTAATCGAGAACGAAACTCTATTAGCCGTAAAGAGCTTTCTTGCGAATAAATTTAATTCATCTGTAGAAATATTTCCTCGAATAATGTATAAAAATAAACAGACAATTATGGAATGGGACGGAGTTCTTACTTGCAAAAACATGACATTCTTACTTGAGTGTAAACACAAGATGACGGAAGTAAGTATAAAAGAATTATTATACTTTTATGAATTTATCAACAGTCTGGCTTACTGATAAATCTGAATTTCCTAGGACCATATAAAGAAGATTGTTAATCGATTAAATGAATTTCCAGAAAAAATTAAAGAAACTGATACTTTAGAATTCAAGAAACTGATAGGAAATAAACTTGTTGGTGTTGCATGTAGTTCTTTTTTTCCCGAGGAATTAAGAAATAAATCAATTAATGAATTTGGATTGGCAGTCGTTTACCCTAGTGGTGATTGTTACAAGGTGGAGATTTCTGGAAATTTGGTATGTTGAAAATGCTTAACAATTAGTATAAGTTATATTTGTATGTTCATTATTATTATGTTTAAACGTTTAACAATTCCCTTTTTATTTATTTATTTATTTAAATATTAGTCAAATCACTGAAACTGATGAATCTCTTCTTTTACATAAGGATTTCGTGGAGTAACAAAACTGATTCAAATATTTTAAAAGATGAAGTTAAAAATGATAATATTTATTATGATGTAAAATGTATAGCATGATCTTAGGAAAATAAAAATATAATAATATAATATTGCTTTACGAGTATATATATCATTATCTATTTTTTCTTGAAAAAATTTATCTATTATTTTTCGTTTGTTGAGTGTGGATAAGATTCAGTTTTACATGTGACACTGTCTGTTAATTGACTTCCTTCAAAAAATGTGGCGTGTGGCTGATCTATCACGAGATAAACAAAACATGATTGGCTATAGTATATCTATATGCTAACATTAGTACCGGGTATTATTCAAGCAAACCCAAGCTTAATTTTGAATAGTACCTGGGGTACTACTTTTGGAGAAAGGTACTATATAAGGGGTAATACACAAAGGGAATACAATAAATGGAGGATATTAATCATAATCATCAATCATCTTTTTTTATTTTTGAATTTTTGATTTTTGATTTTTAACATTTTCTTGAAAATATGAATAACATTTCAAAATAATGTGATCAGAGTTTTATTTATTTTAACTCATCTTTTTTTTTGACTTTAAACTTTTTTGGTTTTTTTTATCCTTATAACCATAACATAAATTGTCATTTTTTTACTACTTTATTATAAAGTAATATGGGTCTACAATAAATAAAAATACCAATTGTGAAAGAATATTAGAAAAAGTATAAAGAGTATAGAATGTAAAAGAAAAACTTGCTGTTGTTATATATCATAAAAAGAGATATAGTAAAAATGAAACAGCAACTAAATTTAATATTGAAACTAAATAAGTTCGTGACTAAGTATCTAAAAAAAAACAATTTATGAAAATATGATCTAGTTTAAAATATTTAAATAAAGGTAATCCTCTAAAATATCCTGCTTTAATCCTATAAAAAATTATATACTTAAATGATATCTAAATATATATACTGATCATATTACGTATAAAATCAATATATATACTTATTATTTATATTTTTAACTTGTGTATACTTATATCAAATTAATGATTTTTAAAATGCTTTATTATAGAAGTATTAATAAATTTTAATATATCAATCACATATATAAATTATGTAAGATTTACAAATTAATTTAAATATAAAATTACTTTTAGTTAGCAAAACTAATGTTAGGATGAGAAAATGAAAAATATTTAATAGTATATTAGTAAGATTATTTGTTTAAATCTATAGATTTAAATAATTGATAAAATTAAATATAATTTAAACATTTTATTAAAAAGTTTCAAAAATATAAAATTGTGAAATATTTTACAAGTTTTATAATTTTATATAATAATTAATTGAATTTACTATTTATAAGTTTCACAAAAATTTATATAATATTTAATAGAGTTTTGCTAATTATATGTATATAGAAGAATCTCAAACAAGTACAAATATTAAAACTGAAGTAAAAGAAACTATTTAAAAATTAATGATACTAAATACTATTTTATAATCTTGAAATCTAAAGAAAATAAAAAATCTGTATATTAATATATAAAAAAATAGAGTTATCTATAAATGTTCAAAATCAATTATTTAAGCTATAAATCCTTAAAATAAAGTAATTATATAATATAAAAGACATAGAAATATTAATTCAAAATAATCAGATTTAGTTATAAAAAAGCTTCAAAATAAGCAAAATTCATCAAAATTAAATTATAAGAAGCTAAATAGTTTTAAGAATTAATAAAAAAAAAATAATAATTCAAGTTCTGATTTACTATAATAAACTTTGAATTATAGCAAAAAATACTAAGCCAAGTGTTCAAAATTTAAGCTATTTTATGTTTCACCTGCTAAATAAAAATGTTTTTACTAACTTGTCATCATTTTCAAATTATAAAAGTAATATAGTGAAATATTATCTCATCTTAGTTTATAAATCAAAATAATTTATTATAAAAAATTATCAAAAATTTTTAAATGATTTTTTATATAATATAAAATATTTAATTTTTAAAACTTAATAAACAATCTTTATTATAATTTTATTTTATAGATATTAAAGGCTATATTTCATACTATTAAATTAGTATTTAATTGAACTACTTTTTACTATAATTACTGCTTAAATTTATGCTAATATACTATTAACTAAATTTTCACTTTCTATATATTTTTAATATTCCTTCAAAATTAACAAAGCTAGTTGGTTTTTTCTTTTTATTTCTAATTTTTTTTTATGATTTCAATCTATAAATTTAATTGAATTAAGATCTAGGCTTTAAGTAGACTAAAAAAGAGTGCATAAGTTTTTTTTATACAAAATTATGATATAATCTTTGATTTGTAGGATTTGACATTGTCTATTAAAACAAATAATTGTTTCTTAAAAATATACATTTCATTATAAATAAATATACTTATGCAGTATTTCAATATGTGTATTTTTAGTTATTAATCTATGAATTGATATAATCAGTTTCATCTCTTATTATGAAAATAACCTTAAAATATACAGCTTAAGATATACTTTATTGTGACTAAAACACAAAAGAATAACTTTTCATCTTTTAGTTTTCTCTATATCCTGCTAATTCAACTTTACTAGAATTAGGTAAAAGTCAATTTATCACTTCATAAAACTTTTGTCTAATAATTTTTTATCTATTTCTTATATTTTAAATATCATGTAAATTATTCTTTTTATTTGTTGGTAAAATAAGAAACTTTTATTTTATAACTTAATTTATTAGCTTAAATGAGTAAAGAGTATAATAAATAGTTATTTCTAAAAAATTTTAGTTTATTTTTTCTTCTAAAGTTTTCTTATTTTAAAGTATATAATCATTAATTTTGTATTTTTCATTTATTACTAAATATTTAAGATGATTATATTATATAATATTTTTCATATGTAATCATCTGAAATAAAGCTTAAAGTTAATAAAATTAGTTTCAGAATATTTTTTTAGTGTATTATATACTATTGTTTTATAACATCTAACAGTTTCTGCAATTTTACTATATGAATTATTATTTTTATAATAATAAATTATCACATTATGTTACTTTACAATTAATTTATTATTTTTTCCTATTATTGCAGTTATAGCTGTAAATTGCAAAAAATATGAAAAGGGAATTTGAAATTAAATATTATTTAAAGCAAAATAAACAAATAAATAAATATAAATATATATAAATATTATCTTTTATATATATTTCAAAAATAATATTCAGAAACTTTTGATAAACTTCTGTATTATTTATAAATTATTTTAATCAATTAAAAGGTATTATATTAAAATTAAAATGTAAAATAATTTTATTCCTAAGATTTAATTTTTTTATTTTACTTTTTTTATATCTATTATTACCTTTTACATACCTATCATGATTTAATTTTCTTTCTATATAATCTACAAGCCTTTTTATTTTATTATTATTTATATATTTAATTTTAATATTATCATATTCTTTATTTTTATTCTTTTCAACTACTTATGCTACTTTTCTTTTATTTAAATACATTATTTTAATATGATTTTTTATAAAAACTTTATTGAAAAAATATTTATCACATTTTTAACATATAAATTTATGATATACTTTAGATAAAATATTTAAATAATACCTATCATAACTAGAAAGCTTATTATTAAAATATTTTAATATATTAAGAAAATGCTTATTTTATTCTTGTATAATAAGGTAAATAAAGCTATTATTTGATAATAAAATTTTATAATATAAGAAGTTTATAAAAATTTATAATATTTTATTTTTATACTTGTAAAAATTAATAAAATATTTACAAATCTGTAAATAATAATCAATTTAATTTTATAAATTTTTTTTTAATATCTGAAAATATAGCTTAATCATATTCTTTAATATATATGAAATAATAAAATAAATAATTATTAATAATAAAAATGTGTTTTCAAAGTTCTTATAAATATTTATTAACATATTTAAAATTTTTATACCTAAGCTTTTATAATAATAGTAATTTACTTATTTATATGATTAAAATGATTACTATAATTAAAAATATTAAATATAATGCTAATTAATTTATCAAAAAGTGATACTATATTCTATTCTACTAAATTATAAGTAGTTATCTAGAAGTATATGTTTGAATAATATAATAGTTTAAATTTAGATTTTTAAAGAGTAATTAATATTTTAAAATATTAGCTAGAAATCAAGAATTTTTATTTAGACTACCATTTGTTAATAAATATTAAAATTGTTTTAATCTACTTTATAATATATAAATTTATGAAAAAACTTCTCTTTTATAATTGCAAAAAGGTTTATTATATATGTTTCACATGATATATTTAAAAAATTCAAGATAAATAAAAAATTTAACTGAAATGTAAAAAATCATTTTTATTATTATAATTAATTATTAGATAAAAAGATAGTATAATTTTATGTTTTATATTTACTAAAAAGTCATAATTAAAAACAGATACTAGCTTATTTATTATTTATATAATTTTAAATATTTTTAATAATAGTAATTTCTAAAAATTAAAAAAAATAAAATAAAAATTAAATTATATATATTAGTTTTATTATTTTATAAAATTAATATATTATCTTAAGAAAAAATTAATACTAATAATTTTTGTATTTTTAATTAATATTAGATAATAATATTCATTAATATAATTATTTATTTCATTTTTTTAATACTGACTAAATATATTTGTATAAATAATCATATTATTTTGCTTTTTATTTCTAAATACCAAAGTTGCATGTAATTTTACAATATAAATTTTACCATAAAAATATTATAATCTTTCAATTTTTCATAAAAATATTAAACTATTTATATTTTGATTATCTTCTTATACCTTTTGTAATTAGCAGTTTTGAATTTAATGCTACTATATATTTTTTTTATTAGGTTAGAGTTTTTCATTAAAAATGATGACTAGTTTGATATGTTACATATTTCTATCATATTTTTTTTTCTTTTTCAAAATTATTGCTTATATAATATTATTTTCAATTATTTAAATTTTTTTTTTACTTTTATAATTTCTTGAATTTTTTTATTTTTAAAGTAAATTATATATGATATTCTAAAGATAATATTATTATAATAGCTTATTATATTTATATAAGTTAGCTTTAACTTTTAAAGAATAGTAAATGAATTTTTTTATACTATTATATTTAAAACAAATTGAGTATTATTAAAAAATTAGAAGAATAATAAAAAAGTAATAATAATATTAATAATTAAGTTTATTAAACAAAATCTAGAGATTTTACAAATCATTTAAATGAAAAAAAAGTAAAATTTAACAAAATTTTATTAAAAAATCTATGAAATTCTGAAAAAAGTAAAACTATATTAAAGTTTATAAAAATGTAAAACTATACTAAAATCTTAGTAAAAAAATTATTAAAACTAAAGTTTAGACTTTTTGTTAAATTTAAAATGAGTTTAAATAAACAATCTTAATAATAATAATAGTGATAATAATTATGGTAGTAGTAGTATTAAAAGGTTAAATACAAATCTATTTTTGAATAAATATTAAAAGATGGTTAAATAAAAGTTTATAATTATCTAAAATTATTCAAATTATCATAAATTATTTAATTTTTTAATATTGGTTTAAAAATAAAATTTTGAATAGCGTTTTGATTTTGATTTTTATTTTTCATCAAATACTTTATGTTTGTTAATGAAAAACTTATTTATTTAATATTTATATTATTATTTTTTATATTTTAAAAAAGTAAAGTATTTACATATTATTTATAAAGATTTTATGATTTTAAAATAATATAATTTTTAGAGTATTTTGATTTAAAGATATATTTCTTTTATTATAAAAAGTTACTTATTAATATGAAATAAATGTTGATAAAATAATAAAAATAAGATATTTTATATGTAGTATATGCTTATATATTAAAATTAACCTTAAATTATATATTATAATATTAAGTATAATGTAGTAATAAATATAACATAATATTAAAAATATATATAAAATTTTATTATAAATTATAAATTACTCTAAAATAGAAATTATAATATTATTTTAGTTTATCTCTCATTTTATTCTATTAAATAACATTTTTCTAATATTTCTTTAAGTTATATATATTTTTAATTTCTTTATTTTAATTAATATTTTGTAAAATTACTAAAAGTAATCAAATTATTACATTTTATAATTACATTAATTTTATAACTTGTTTGTTTATAATATAATATTTTTTAGCTATTACTATTATATTTTTTGAATTTTTATATAGAATTATTAGATAACTGTTTTAGTAGATAAAAATATAATTTTTATTTAATAATATTAGTAAAGATTACGCTATAACTAATTGTAATTATGTAATGCTTATTTGTTACTGGTTATAACTAGTTGCAACTTGATTTTTATTAAATTTTGCAATTAGTTATAACCCTTTAATGCTTATTTATCACTAGTTACAATTAGTTGCAACACTATCTTTTTAAAGTTCTATTAAATCTTTTTGATAGAAATTAATAATTTAATATTTCAATTAAAGGTTCTAAAAAAAATAAGCATTAATTTTTTTAGTTTGTAATTATATAAAAATTATATCTAATATGCATATGAGAAGCATTTGGTAGAAAAGAAAAAATTTTACTTTTTAGTCAAAATTTTTTGTTTATTTTGCTTATCATGATCATATAAATAAAACTAGTTTAATAACTAAAATTACTCAAAATTTGTAGATTTTTTTCTTTTCTATTAACTGCCTCTATATATTGAAAAATATTAATAATATAAATTATATTTCAGTTTTATATATAAGTAAAGCTTAAAAAAAAATTATATTTTACTTTTAATTTTAAGGTTGAAATTAAAATCTTAGTAAAAATTAGTAGATAAATAATTAAAATAAAAAGAAGATTACTTATCTTAATATTAGTATTAGAAATAAGTATAGTTCTGAATGAGTTAAGTTAACTCATGAGTCAAGTCAAGTTTATATTTTTTGACTCAATGATTTGCGAATCAAATTAAATTTGAGTTAAGTTAAATATTTAACTTGACTTGATTTAAATTCTACTCAAACTCAACTTAACTTGAGTTAACTTGAAATAGTATTATTAATAAATTAATATTTTAAAACTATAAAAATTATACATTATAATAATTGAAATACTTTATAATAGTTGAAATATATTAATAGTTAATAATTGAAATTTATTTTATTAATTTAAATTATAAATTTTAAATTTCATTAGAAATGCATAAAGTTAATTATTTTTTTATTAATAAAATAATTAAATATTAAAACAGTATAGTTTAGACCTTTAATTTAATGATTTTTTTTATTGATAAAATATATAAAAAAATAAATTTATTATAAAATTAATTTAAAAATCTAATTTTTTGTAATACCTGCTTCTTTTTCCATTACTTTAGCAGTTTTTTCAGTTAAAGTAATTGCATTAGTATATTGAATACTATTTCACTTAAATTAAGTTTAGCTATACCATATATAGCTTACGTTAACTAATACTATATTAAATTTGATATCATTTTAATAGCAACACCATATTCAGGATAAATAAAATACTCTTCTTTAACTATACTAATTTTATAACAAATCCTATTGCAAATTCTGATTTATCCTTATCCCGATGTCTTATATCTTCATAGTTTTCTATATATAATACTGCACCTATTTTTTATTCATTATTTAAATTTACTTTTTGCTTAAATGTTTTATATAATAATACTGACTATAGTACATAATCTTCAACATTTTTATATAATCATTCTCCAAAACTATCTTCATCTTTATCATATATTCTTCAAATCTCTAGATCAAGATTTTATTTTTATATACTGTACATATGAATTAGTAATTGATGAATTTAAAAAATTTGCATAAAAACTATGACTAATTAATTTTCCTGAATCAGTATATATTTTTTATCCACGATTAATTTTAGGATATGCATTGTATATAAGTTTTATTTTAAGTCCAAAATAATTTGTAACATTTTTTTTGCAACATTACGAATTACTCCTCTAACAATTTATCATTATATTTTAACAGAACAGATTGATTTTCATTAATAATAATAAAGTTCTTTTCTTTTTTAATATCTTCACAAGTAACAAATTTATGAAGATATTTTTTAGCTAAATCTAATCTATAATTTATATTCAAATCATATATTATTTTAATAACTCTATCAAAATCTTTAAAAAAAACTTTGATTCAATTTTGCCAACTTAAAATAAATCTTTACAAAAATCTTTATTTTAAATTTTTAGTTACATATCAATTAAAAGCAGATACAGGATTCTATTAAAATTAATAATAAATAAAATAAATATATAATTAATTAATTTTTTAAAATATAAAAATCTATTGATTCTACTAAAATCTAAGTTAGCATATACTAAAAGCCATATGGATATAAAATCATATTATAAATCATGTAATTTATAATTTAATCTTAATAGTAACTGATCCATATATTTGAAAGTATATTCTTATAACTTAGGAAATCGAATATACTTATTTTTCGTATCTTAGCATTGATTTTTCACAAATTGAAAATTTGATGATGAATTCTAATTCAATTATTTTATTTAAAGGATTAAAGGATTGTAATTAATTACTAAATCAATAACTTGATTACTAATGAATCATACTTCAAATCTATCTGTTTCTCAAACAAAACTATATAACGTTCATGACTAAATTCATTTAAAATTTTACAAAATTTTTTTGATAATTTTTTGAAGAAAAACATTATGAAAGTTTGAATAAAAGGAAATAGATTGTTAAAAAAATATGAATTGTATATAAAAAAAAATGAGGAATTTTTTTTTAAAAAAAAAAGAAAAAAGAAAATGAATTATCTGTATAATTAATTATTATTATGCCAATTTTAATATCTGTCAAACAAATACAAATGGTCATTAATTATTTAATTATTTAAATAATTAAAACCAATATAAAAGATAATAAAAGACAATAATACATAATTTTTTTTTAGTTTTATAAAGTCCAGTATAATATTCTAAAAAAATACAATTAATTATTAATTATAATTGTTTTGAAATTAGAATTTAAACAAACCAAATGATAATCTTTTTTGAAAAATACATTTCTGAAGTTTAGAAATCCAAAAAGATAAAATAAAAATCTGTGTAATAATTATTTTAAAAAAATTAAAAAACAAAATCATTAGTAAAATTTATAAAAAAAAATAACCTAAAAATTCTTTAAAATCTAAATGGAGCAAAGTTTAAAAATTAGAATGGAGATTGAAAAAATAAAAAAAAATAGAGCAGAGTTTAAAAATTAGAACAAAGATTGAAAAAATAAAAAATTAGAATGGAGTTCAAAAAATTAGAACAGAGGTTAAAAAGTAAAAAAATGGAGCAGAATCCAAAAATTAGAATAAAGGTTGAAAAGTAAAAAAATGGAGCAGAATCCAAAAATTAGAATGGAGATTGAAAAGTAAAAAATGGAGCGGAGTCTAAAAATTAGAACAGAAGTTGAAAAGTAAAAAATAGAGTGAAGTCTAAAAATTAGAACAGAGGTTGAAAAGTAAAAAATAAAGCGAAGTCCAAAAATTAGAATGAAGGTTAAAAAGTAAAAAAATAGAGCAGAGTATAAAAATTATAATGGAGGTTGAAATGTAAAAAAAATGGAGCAGAGTTCAAAAAATTAGAATGGAAATTGAAAAGTAAAAAATTAGAATAGAGGTTGAAATGTAAAAAATGGAGTAGAGTCCAAAAATTAGAATGAAGGTTGAAAAGTAAAAAATGGAGCAGAGTTTAAAATTAGAGCGAAGATTTATTTTTTAATCTCTACTTTAATTTTTAAATTCTGCTCCATTTTTTTTATTTTTTTTTTGAATTTTTAATTTTGATTTTTTGATTTTTTTTTGATTTTTTTTTTTTGTATTTTTGTAACATTACTAAAATTGATTAATATGCATAAATACAGGTTTTACAACTGATTGACATTATTTGCATATACAAATCAATTGAATTTTTAGCCAATACATCTGATTGACAATCAATCAAATATCTTTACTAAATTAAGTTAAATTTTAAAATTTATATCTGATTGATATATTGATAAATTAATTAAATAATCTTTATAAAATAGTTAAATAAGATGATTAACGATATGATTGATAATAATTAAATAATCTTTACTAATAATAATCTAAATAAATTATATTTAGTATTTATTTAATTAATATTTTATGCATTTTAAAATATGCATTACATATAAGTAAAAAATTTATTTTGTATTAAAAATGTTATTTATAAAAGTATCATTTTAGATGCTAAAAAAAAAATAAATTATACAAAATGTAAAATTTAAATTATTTATACAGTGTATCTATTTGTTACATAAATTAAAATTCAGTTATATTCCTTCTATAATTATCTAAACATCTCGTTATAAATTATAAATTTGGAATAAGAAATAAGGTATAAATCTAAAAAGATTTGTTGAGTTGGTTTCTTTTTTATTAAAATTATTTTCTTTTACTAAAAATCAATTTTACAATTTAATTATGAAACAAATTATCGAACAAGATAATAATAATGAACTTGATACTATAGCAGAGACTGAAATCTTTTCAAGAATATATAGTTTAATTTGGAAACATTTTAGAATAGAAAATGAAAAAGCAAAGTATATATATTATTTATAAGTATATATTTATTTTTTATTTTATAAAAATATTTTAAATATTAATATTTAAATATTATAATAACATTAAAAAAATTAAAAAAATATTATTGTCATGCAAATTCTAATGCTTATTCTATTACTACTAGTAAGTTTTATTTTATTTTATTTATTAATTTTAATTTATAGATTATTAATTTATTATTATTAATTTATAATACTTGATCCACGATTAAAATTATCATATTATATTGATAATTATTGGGAAGTAAATTTTATTAAAGAATCATATAAAATTTTTACTTTTTATTTCAATATGCATTATGTACCATCAATAATAGATTTAGAAAATCCAAATGAAAGTTCTGAAAAAGATGATAATTTATTAAATTATATATATAAAAGATAACGTTGAAACTGATAAAAATTGATGAACCTGTCAAATATGATATATATGCCAAATCTGCAAAATCTGCCAAATAGGACACACATATTATTTATTATATTTCTATTATTTATATTATTATTATCATTTATAACATATTTAACATAATTAGTATATCTGTTAGCTCTATTATTATTATCAGTAGTATCATATTTACCATAGATTTTCTTAATTATAATTTTCCTATATAAAGGGCATGAAAATGCCTTGAAAAAAGAATAGATTCTAACGAGATTCCAAGAAGTTCTCAATATTGTATTCAATATATATTTAATAATAATAATAAATAATATTAACATTTTGCAAACATAAAACTTATAATTTATTTCTTGTTAACTAAATAAATTCTCTAATAAACAGCGTGTCAAGTTGATTGGATTTAAGTCATAGCTATTGCTTCCCTGACTTTAAATCATAGTTAACTTATTCAATAAAAAGAGTAACATTAATAATGTGTAGAAAATATTAATAAAATAGAGCATTATTTTAATATTTCACTTGCATTTTCAAAGATTAATTTATTACAATGGTGAAAAGTAAGTAATATATTTTATTAATAATTTTATATTATTTTTAAGCTTATTAATTTTATTTTTTTTTTAGTTAAATAAATCATAATATCTTTATTTAGCAAAAATGGTAAGAGATTTTTAGCTATTTCAGGTAAATAAATTTAAAATTTTATGAAACTTTTATAATTTTAATTTTTAATTAATATAATTTATTTTTATTTTTAAGCTATTAGTATTCTGATAGAAAGAGCATTTTCTAAAGAAACTAATCTAATTACACAAAAAAAATGTAATTTATTAGTAGAAATAATTAGAGTGTGTATGTGTTTTAAATCTTGATAGCAAACTATTTTAAAGAAAAAATAAAATTTTTTTATTTTGTATTTTTTTTTTATGATTTTGATTTAAATAAAATAATATATAAAACTTATAAATATTTAAATATGAAAAAATTTATTTTAAATTATATGATATTATAAGTTAATTTAAATTTGACTTAAAATTTGATTTGAACTTGACTCAATTCAAATAAATTTAAGTTAAAATTGAATTGAGTTAAACTCAAGTTAAGTCAAATTGAATTGAGTTTAAAATTTATATAACTTGAATCAAGTTAAGTTAAAAGATTTTATAAAATAAATTTGACTTGACTCAACTTGAAAAAAATGAGTTGAATAGATTTGATCTTTAAACTCAACTTGACTTGACTCATTTAGAACTCTATTTTAAGCAGATTATAGAAGTATGTGCAGACTATTTTCTATATAAAACTTCTTTGCAAGTTTCATTTTGTAAGAGCGAGCATTATCCTCTTAGAATATATTATCATAATTTGAAAATGTACGTCTTATAGTTAATATAATATATTTATAGAACTATCAGTTCTAAGCCTCGTTTTGAAAAGTATTTCTAAAACATTTAGCTAAAGCTATATTTTACTATAGTAGAAATACAAGAAATGTTTCATTTTTCATGAGATTTATATTATAATTAACTACAACGACTTTGTTAGAATTGTGAAAGATAGATTTATCACTCCACATAACTTTTAATCAATCATTTTTTATTCAACTTTAATATTCCAAATACTATACAAGACATGTCTCAATATTTGCTATTGTGATTAAAGACTTTTGCTGAACAATACAATTGTTTAACCTAGCTGTATGAAGTTTTCAACCAATAATACAGTTGAAATATCTTGTTCAGACTTTTTTAGAATTATTGTATTTCTGGTATATAAGCAATAATATTTTCTTTATTATTAGTAACAATTCACTTAAATCAGCTTTACTTCAAATCTTTAATTAAGAGTAATTAATCAAAATGAGACTTTGAATTAATAGTTCTGATGTTATCCATTTTTTTTAAAGTATTAAGAATTGCTGATTTTCTACAACTGATAATTGTGATAATAGTTCAATAACTATCATTATATTGATGATAAAAATTATACTGTTATATTATTCTATTATTAATTCTTTGAATATTTTCATTGTTTTAAAAAATAAAATTTTATTTTGATTAAAAATCAAACTAAACAAACTAAACATATATTTATTTAGTTTGATTTAAGTAAACATTATTCAGAATATTATATAGTCATAGTTTATATAGTCATATGATATAATCAATATAAAAAAACCTTTGAAAGATGACGTCTAGAGACTTTTAGCAGGGTCTGTATTTTACATATTTGTAATTTTGTAATATATTGATAATTCATTGATTTTATTTATAGAAATAAAAAACTATATATTTACTAAGCAAATTATCATGCTTATAAAGGTTTTGTATAAAAAGTGTAATAGTATAGTACTTGATTCTAATTATTTTAAACAAATAATTAAGAAATCAGACTCACATTTATAAGAATTTTTAATAGTTTAGTAAAGGTATTGATCTCTAATAATAAATCAGTATATAATAAGAATGACGTAAAATTAAGAGTTATAAGTTTATGTTATATTATAGCTAATATGTAAAATAAGTTTGCTAATGACTTTAAATTAGAAATTGGATTATATTTGTTATCATCAGAAGTAATATATATTGTAATTGATACAATGAATAGGATAAGAGTTTCTGCTTGTTATATAATGATCAATAATTTTAAAAATAAACTTCCAAGTAAACATTCATTAAATATTAAAAGGTTTTTTTCTGAACATATAAATAATATAAATATTAATAGTGATTTTTATTTTAAAAAATTATTAACTAAATTTAAATTTAATTATTTAATTGTAATTAAAATAATTGTTTATATATATAATTTAAATGATTATTATAATATATATGAAAAAAGAAGAACAGATATTGTAACTTTATTTCCTACTAAATATATGACTACTAGTATTTATAAGCAAATTTCAGCTTGTGTTCTAATACCTATTATCTTTAACAATATATCATTCATAATCTAATAAACATTAACATAAGTAATATCTGCTTTAGACTAATATATAAATATTATTGATTATTTATATTAATTGTAAAAAATAATGGTTTAATAATAAATAATTAAATACTAATACTTTTGATTAGATTGAATTACTTATTATGTATTATTATAATAAAATAATTGCAGAAAAAAAGGAAGAACGCTTGATAAAAAAAGTATAATTAATAGAATTTTAAGAAAGAAATTTGCATTATATAAGTAATTATATAATAGAATTGAATATAATATTAAATATTAATAAAGATATTAGATATCTATATAATCGAGTTATACTATTAGTAGCAGATTGGCTTGAACAATTATTTGTTTGCAAAGTAATAACCAATTTGTATAAAAAAAATTCACAATATTCTATACCAGCTAAAATTAATTCATTCATTTCAATCTTAGACCTTCTTTATATTTCTCTAAATAGTAGGAAATATATATTAATTATATATTATATTATTTTTCAAAAACCTGTTTCATTTTGTATTTAGCAAAAAAAAAAATATTTGCAAAAAACTTAAGCTATAGAAAATAAATTTACTTTTTGATTTAGTATATAATAGATGATGTAAAATTAAAAATACAATAATAATGAAATTTGAATACATCTGTAAAAATATTGAATACTCTATAACTATTGATCTATTGGATAATATAATTCTAGTAACTTTAGATATATATTAAACTACTTTTTTGCAGAAGTTATAAAATTATTTTTGGTAAATTTTAATGATTACTATGTTAAAAATATGTATAGTAAAATACAATTTCATACATTCACAAATAGTAATATTAATAATATTATAAAATAAGCTTATATAATTGGTATTTTATTTTATTAATTATCTTCTACATTTATTTACAATATCACTAATCTTCACATTATTTTACTAGATACACAAAATCATTATAAACTTCAAAATACTTTTCAAAAACTAAAATATATTCTTATAAGCCATTAATATTAAACCTGCTAATAGAGAAAATATCATTATTTTTATTAGATTACTTTTAAAATATTTTCAAAATCATGAAAAAAACAAATCATGTAAATCAAAAAGAAAGATACTGTATCAATTAGCTACCTTAGAAGAAATTGTTAATTTAAAATGTCTTCTAACAAAATATAGTACCAGTATATTTCTGTCAATAGATTCTTGTAATTATTTTTGTTATAAATTTGATGATGATAAAGTGTTAATATGTGAGTATGGCTATCACTTTGAATATTATCAATTAATAGAATATGGCTATTATCATTGTGAGAAATATTATAAATACAGCATTTATAATAATGTAAACTCTTTTTTAAAATAATTAGAAAAGGACCAAATGTTTTTACTTTTAAAGAAAAAGATGAAGAAATTTTAGTAAAAGAAAATGATAAAAAAGGTAAAAATAAATAGAAACCAAAAAGTACATACAGAATTTTAGATGTATTTAATCACATTAATACTTGATAATATTATTCTGTAAATTATATAAAAAATAAATTTAATTATAATTATAAAAAAATTTTAATAAATTTACTGATATTTGAAAAATATTTGCTTATTCATTTTATAAAAAATAAAATCAATAAAATTTCTTATAGTTTTAAATTAAGTTCTTTATAAGAATATAGTTTAAAAATTTTAGTTTGAGCTTTACTGATAGTAATCTCAAAATTCAGCCTATTATAGGTAAAAAAAATGGTTTATATAAAACTTGTTGAAATATTAGATCTTATTAGATCTTATTAATTTAGATAAATAGAATAACTATGTTGCAAAATTTTATTATTAATTGTTTAGTCAGTTTAATAAAAAGCATTCTTATATAAAGATAAGAATATAACCCTTATTATAAATTAAGATATATAATAAGATTTTTAAATATATAAAATAAATTTAATATTTTTTTTTTTAATGTTTTTTAAGTTTTTTATTTATTATAAATTTCATTTTAAAAAATATGTTATTTTTTTTTTATTATATCTTTAATTTTATTAAATTAAATAAATTTTCAAATATTAAATTTACTGATATATTTTTATTAAAAATGAAAATGAAGTAAATTAAGAATATATGAATACTTTACAGTAAAAAAAGAAAAAACTACAAAAAAAATATTTTGTTATTTCATAAGCTAAATATTATTTTTTTAATAAAATAAATTTAAAATTAAGATTAATTCATAAAAATTATTTTTGGTAGCTTTTTCTCTTTCTACTGCAAAATATTCATATTATTAGACTTGAAAAAAATATTTTATATTACTAACAGCTTTATAGAAATTTATATAAATTTATTAGTTTATACTAAAATATAATTTATATATTATTAGGTTAATTTAATCAAATATTGAAAAATATGTTTATTTATTAATATTAAATTTTTAAAATAATAAATAATTTTACTAATAAAAATAATAAAATTTATAAAATAAAATAAATATTATAAGAAATATTTTAGTTATTTTATTTTAAAAATTGTGAGATTTCTAAGATAAATATTATATAAAATAAATCTAATTAATAAATTCATTAAATTTTAATTAAACATATATAGTTTATAATAAAATCTATACTTTTACCTTATATTAAGAATTTTTTTTAGTAATACTATCAAATTTTCACCTTTATATAATTTTGTATTAATATTATTGAATTTGACTAAAATTATTTATGTAATAATAAATATTATTTTTTTAACTAAAAAATTTTAAGTTCTTAAAATATAATAAAAAATAAAAAATAAGTGTATAATGTAAAATAATAAATTATATAAGTTTGAAAATTCCTTCAACAATATAAATTAAAATATATTACAATATTATAACAATTTATTATTAAGTGATTTTTTAATTTCTGCTAGCATTAATTTTTGCTAGTTAATAGATCATCAAATATTCTATTGAATACAATATTTTAAAATTTATACTTAGATTAAGATTATAAAACAAATATAATAACCTTCTTAATTTTTAATAACATATAATTTATCACTAAATCATATAAAGCTTTTAAATATGTTGAACTTTTCAAAACTTTATTATTTTATAAAAATAATTCGTCAGTTACTTTAACTCTTTGCATTCAATTGTTTAACATTCTGCGTAATTATATTACATTATTATTTATCAAATTTAAATTATACAATAGTTAACATTTCTTTGTTTTAGACTTTTTTAATTCTAGATTTATTATATTTGCAAATAAATTTGAGCTAATAGAAAGATTGTTGTAACTCTTGATTTTTATTTAGATAAGTTTTAAGGTCATATATATTAAATATCTCTGCTAATGAATCATTAAATATCAAATTCGATTTTTTATTAAGTCATATAAATGAGGATATTCATAGAGATTTAAGTTTTGATTTTGAGCATAGTGAGTAATAAATTTATCCTGAATGTCAAATCTGCTAAAGCATCAGATATGTATCTCTATTGAATACATTAATGCCAATACTCCAATGCAATGGAAGGACATAAGTGGAATGCATCTTTAATAATATAAAAAATGATAAGACGTGGTGTCCAAATAATAGGCCTTGTGCACTTGAAGATGACAAGCGACATGTAATATAAATGGGGGCGTGTCTTTCTATTAATAATCGTTCAGCTTTATTATGGAATGCGCCGAAGGACATTTATGGACTGCATCATTTAGCAATTTTAAACTTTCAAACTCGTGGTGTCCATTCTGCTCGAAATATAAAAACGAAAAACTATGTCGAGAATTAGTATCAAATATCTTGGACCACCATTTAAAATACGTCAAGGATTAGAGCTTGATATTCCATATTATGATTATGGTTTAGCCATCGAAGTCCAAGGAGAGCAACACGAAAAATTTAATAAGTTCTTTCATAAGGCGATCCCAATAAGTTTATCAAACAGCAGGAACGAGATCAACTCAAGAAAGAATTATGCGAAAAGAACCAGATTGCTCTAAGGTATGTTTGGTATTACGAAGACCCATAGATAGTTATTCCAGGGCATCTTCGAGAATTGGGTCTCATTGAATAAACTCGAAACTTTAAATGTGAATCGCTACATCTTTTGTGATCAAAATCATGAGACCGGAGACAATTTATTTAGGAGATAGAGGCGAGGCAAAAGCGCAATGCAAAAAAATGCCTCCTGAACAATTCACTTCGTTCATGATAAGTGTTAGTAAACAAGAAAAAATGTGATGATTATGGCTCTGTTGAATTCTATAACATGCCGAAACAAACTCGTGGCAAGTGACTCGGATAATTCTCCTATCGTCACAAAATTATATCAACTTTGAAAGAACGTTTGCTATGCTATATATTCGGGCTCATATTAACACGTAGTTACAAGACACATTCAGAGATAAAAATAATTATATCCTCAGCGTTAAAACAATATCATTAAGCTCGGTGGGAGATTCGGTTGTTACGTCATCTTCTGGTTCATAAGAAGCTCCATTCTCTATTTGTTCCCACTTCAGCCTTTTATTTCTACGCTTTCTGGCTTCCCGGGATAACCTCTTCATTGTTGGTACTTCTGACGTGATGTCTTACCAGTAGAAACGTTTATGATTTGCTTCGAACAATGGGATAAGAAAAAAAAATAAATTCAATTTTACAGGAATGTTTCCAGTATGTAACAACTATTTTGCTCGCAGTAAAAAAAAAATTTAGATCGTATTACAAAGTTCTAGTAAATCACTAATAGAAAAACTTTATTTTTTCGGCGACCTGATAATTACGGCAACCAATTTAGTCAGCGGAGTAATTTTTTGCTTAGGAGGTTTTTTTTTTTTTAACGAGAATCTACTAAAATTAATGCTATTGCTTTCACTAATATTATAATAAATTAAATGCTAGTATGCTACACTTTACAGAATTAACAGCTAATTTTTTCCCATATTAACTTTCTCGAACCCACTGCCATCACGACAAATGCCGAAGTGATAAACTCGAAATTATTTTGATGGTCATCTTTTTTTAAATTGCGAACGTAGTTGAGGAGTTGTTCACGGGCCCCATTGAAAATTTCTCTCATGGTTTTGCCATGATTAAATTTCTCCAAATTGTCACACTTCAATTGGAGTACATCTCTTCTTGACATTGCCTCAACTTTGTATGCTTTTCGCTCCATCACTTCCCAGCTAGAATTATTACCTGATTCGGAAATAAAATTCAAAATAATAGTAAGCATAAAGGAGCTTACGAAAGATAGTACCGAGAATGTGAAAACATACCTTTGATTTGCAGGTCCAAGAAGTTGACCCCTTTGTTCTTGAACTCGAAAATGAAGCGATTCCGCTTTGAATTTTCGGTAGATTTGATCTCAACTATCAAGAGGTCAGCATAAAGGAAGCTGTTGTTTCTCTTTACTTCATAAACATTAATGGGAACCTCCGTATCAACAAAGTGGTTTGGAATGTCTAGAAGCAAAACATGAAATATCACTTTGATGACCAACTCTCTGTCGTCATAAAGATTTCCCTTCTTGATAAGTTCTTTTAATTTTGGCTCGACGTAAAGGCATAATTTATCGATATTATGGTCATGGAGGAGACTGTTGATACAGTTTCTCAGAGTGGGTTCTGGTGGCGAAACAATGATATGAACATGTTCTTCTGCTGGTGCGGCAGAAAAGTATTTCGAAATCTTTCTTGTTGGGAGGAGTTCATCATTGTTTTGTAGTGAAAGGTTTCTCAACTGATCATCTTGATCGTCGGGAATTTCTACTTTCCAAATTTTGAGTTTGTCTGCGGGAAAATCATCAAACTCCGGTGTCTTTTTCACCTTAATAGCGTCCTTGAAATGACTAACCAACTTTCCACTATCAATATCGACAGCGAAAGCATT
>CAJVPP010001292.1:0-21055 GCA_910592005.1 Funneliformis mosseae | reverse complement strand
ATTATTTCAATTGGAGAACTTTGTTAGTAATTCAACATAATATTATTGAATGGTTTAAAAGTTCTAAAAAGATAATTAGTAAAAAATTTGAAGAAAAGATCATAATAGAATATCTTTAGAGTTATTTAGAAGAAGAGCAGAATGATATTGTTGAACAAACTATTTTAGATTCTCAAATCAAATTCGATGAAACATCAAATAAAGTTTTTAAGACATTAAAAAATACTGAAAGTTTTTTGAATGATCTTGCTGAAAATGAACCATTTGCTTTACCATATACTTTATGGTTCAGAATATTGGATTTTGCATATAATTTTATCAAAAAATCTAGTCAGTTAGTTACACATAGACTTTTCTATTATTTAGCAATTAAATTACTTAATAATGCATCAAGTAGTTTTATTCAATTTAAAGCAATTGAAATATTGATAATCTTATACAATACTAATGATGAAATCTTTTTAATTGTAATAACTGACTTTAATTAATATACTCAAAATCTAAGTAAAAATGCTTTATCTGATTCTTTAAAAATATTTTAAAACTTATTAAAATTTGCTAAAGAGAAATTTACAGAAGACCTTAAAATAATAAATGATGATATTAAAAAAGGAAAGAGAAAGGTAAAATTTTCAGATAAAAATATAAAAAAAGAGCAAATATCAGATTCTTATAAAGTTTTGAATGTTATTGTAAATGAGATGACTTGTCTAATTGAACATAAGTTAACTAATCAAATATGTGTTTTAAAACATCAACATATATTATTATTGGGTAATTTAAATAAGTTAAAGCAAAGTAAATATCCTAAATGTTGAGAAAATATTGAAGATAATGATGTCAGATATTTATCACAAGAAACTATTTATAGGAATTTATATTCTTATCTTAATGAATCTGAATATATTTTATTATTAATTAAATCAGATCATATTTTTGATAGTAATTCTGATGATTTTATATTATCTAAAAAAATGAATTTAAATAAGAAATTTAAAATTAATTCAAACAAAACATTACGATCAATATTTCAAATTAAAAATTCAAAAAAATAACATTTAGTGTACAGAAATATCATTTAAAAGATTTTTTAAAAAGTTATTCTATGAGATATACTTTGGTATATACTTATATAATTCTCAATAATTATGATCAGATATATTATTATTTAAATGAAGCTATTAATTTAAAAGAAAAAAATCCAATTGCTTAGCATATTTGTGAAATAGCATATTATAGACAAAAAAAATATGAGGATGCAATAAATAACTTAAATTCGTTAATGAAAATTGATAAAATAAAAGTTAAGAAGTTAAAGATTATACTCAGAAATAGTTTATCTTTTCTAAGAAAAAAAAGATCAAGAAAGAGGTTATAGTTCAATATATAATTATAATTACACTTTAGAAAGTTTTAATATTGTATTATAACATGATCTGTATAATATTATATACCTTAAGCACTATGCATTTATCTATGAAGAGCAAAAAAAAATTTTAAGTACTTTAGAAATGTTGAGTAGACTATTAAATATTAATTATCAGGATTCTCTGATTTATATTATTATGGTAAAATACTTGTAAAATTAGGTAAATATGATGAAGCCATAAAATTTTTACAGACGCAATTAAAATCAATCCTAAAAATATTTATATTTTAATTAAGAAGGGCTTCACATATAATATTATAAAAAACTTTGATAAGGCTTTATTACAGTTTAGTACAACTTTTCAATTAGATTCATTATATCATCACATAGGTTTATATAATTTACAGATTCAAATGGTTAATAAAACTTTCAACATTAATTTATCACTTTATATTAGTTGTATATTATGTATTAAAACGAAAGATTATAATCAAGCATTATTATATTTTAATGAATTATAGGAAATTTCTGAGGAAAATATCTTTGTTATATATTTATTTCAAAATTATAACATTTTTTGGGTGTATTTATATCATATTAAAGTATTGAAAAGCTATTATAGTTTTAAGCATATCAAAAAATTAGACTTTTTATTATTCAATCATTGCATGTATAAAGGTAAAATATGAATTTTTTCTTGTTTAATTATATAACAACAATGTCTAATACATTTTAAAGTAAAAAGGATTTGCTTTTTATTGAACTATACACTTTCAAGAAGAATGTCAAAAGACAGGTAACCTTTTTATATTCTGTAATAAATCGTCAATATAAGCTTTAAAAGATTTTTGTAAATAATTAGTTTATCAGGATATATATTGAGTAGTGAAGATATAATATCATTTACTTTACCTAAATATCTCATCACCTTATTTTGAAAAGATTCTCAATATTATTGTTATGTTGTCTGAAGAATTTGTGTAAAGAAAATATCCAAATCCTGTTCAATGAATTTTAGCTTAGTTACAGGAAATAAGGTAACTTAATGCATTACAAATTGATATACATACAAATATTTACTATATTGACTTAATTTTATTTAATTTAAGAAGGCAAGATTAAAAAGATGCATACTCTAGAATATGAATATTTGAAGAAACTTGTTGAATTAGGTTGGATTGAATATACCTTCCATTTGTAATAGAAAATGACGATTCCATAGATTATTTTCAACCATCATATGAAATTAATGACACCTTAGATAATTTTCAACCTTCATTTGAAAGAAATGAAATTGTAAGTATATATCCCTAGAATTATTACTTTTTATCAAATTATTAACCTAATAACCTTTACAGTTAATCGATTATGTCCGATTTACAAAATTCAAGAGAGATGATACCATTCGTTTATCACATATGCCCGACTTCTTACCAACATATAATTTACAACTAACTATCCCCAAAGCATTTAATGATAAATACTTTTCAGAAGACAAAGTGAAAAATTTGATTGAATTAAAAGATATAATTTTTAAATAATTTGTGCGGCAAAATTGTTATCAAAAAAAAAATAAGGTTATAGACGAAATGTATTATATCTGTTCAAATTAATTAGCTTTAATAAATATTTAACTGGCCAAATTTGGATTTAAAATTTACGTTGAAATTTAGACGCAATTTTTTTTTTTTTTTTTTTTTTTTGATAATCGCATCAACTGCGGTTCCACATGGTAACGCGTTACTTCATTAGTCTATTAGCTTTTTGCATATTAATTTTTTTTTTTTTAAAAAAAAAGAATTATTTCAGTAAGATGTTTAATTTCTATAAATATATGATAATTTTTTAAGAATAAATTTATCATTTACAGATAGATAATTGAGTTGGACGAAAAATTTCCTTCTATTCAAAGAATAATTACATGATTTTAGCAATACGAAAGAGGCCTAGTAAATGAAATGTTTATATGTTCGATGTTATTTTTTCTCTTTTGCGTTATATATTTCAATAAGCCTATTAGATAATAATTTATTAATCACCTATTGCGAATGTTATGCATTTCGCTTTGATCCTTTGACTAATTTGTTTTGACGACTGACATAGAGCTTGCATTAACGTTTATACATAAAGTTATGAGTCACAAATTATGTCGTAACAATATTTATTCGATTTAAGTTAATTCAAAAATCAAAGAGCCTAGACCGCATTTATTAGCAATGATTGAATTAATATATAACCACAAAGTCCGCATAGTGCATATAAATAAAATATTTGTGATGTGGGTTAATGCAGGACAATACAGCGCTATAGATTTTGCACAAGTTAAACGAAAGTTTGGGCCGCAGTGAAATCGGTGATTCTAATTTCCGTAACTGAATATTTGGTATACATGACCATTGTTTGCTTCATAAATATTCAAAAACTGGACGTTCGGTGATCAAATATTTGTGGTAATAAGAAGAAGAACACGTACGTAACGCATGAGATCATGCAAAGATTATTAGAAGCATGCTTTGTCTTTGATAAAGTAATTCACAGCAGCGGAACTTATTTTTTGTTTATGTTTTTTTTATTCACAGTTATTATTGTTATTATTGGATTGATCCTCGTAGAATTTTTAATTTTTATGATTAGAATAATTAAAATGTTTGTTTGACACATTCATCTTTTAATACGTGAATGTATTTGAAAAACCATTTAGATTATCATGTCCTACCATATTTGCACCGAACGAAAGACTTTATGAGTTAACAGGATGAAATGTTGTAACATATCATAAGTATTTGTACATGCATTGTTTCAGTTCAGTTTAGTTCATTCTTTTTAATGAACCACGAGGAATTAAGAGGTTGCACGAATATTGACATTGACAAGTTATTTCTGATAATATTTAATCATTGTAATGCTATCATTATCATAATCATTTAGATTTTTATTTGTTTTATGGATATAGATGGAAATTATAAATTACATTTTAGAATTATTGATAAGAAACACCCAAGCCCAAACTCTATTATTATATTTGTTTACTGATAGGTATTTTAATTTGTGAAAAATTTGATTCGGTACTTTTTCATTGGTAAGTTAATTCCGCCTAAATGATAACGGAAAAAATTTTTTTTTTTTTTAAAAAATTATCATTCGATCAATTATAAATTTTTATTGATCATATTCGCACTAAAATTAATAATAAAAAACAATCAGGCATAAACAAAAAGTAAACAAAGAAAAAAAAAAATTTTTTTTTTCTCTTTTTTCCGCAAGGCATTCTAATTCGTAGAGAGAATGTCAATTATTAATCAAATTTTATTTCGTTATCGCTGTTTCAGGTTTTTTTTTTTTGGATTACGATTGTAACCTACGAGTACTTGTCGTTTATTGCGAGTTTCTTTTTACTTTTTTTTTTTTTATTTTTATTTATTTATTTTATTTTGATTTGATCATTCATCTTGCATAAATTAAGCGACGATAATTGGATTTCGTGTTTTTTTTTTTTTTCTGTTTCAGAAAGTACCTGAACCTGTTATAGAATGACTGCATGAATTAGGAAGCTCATTTTATTATGATTTTATTGTATTTCGGATAATTCGGATCAATGCGCAATATATACGCTTACTGTCCGCCGGTTTTCAATGATTTTGCATTAATTGTAGATCAACTTCTCAATTCAGTTCGATGATGATGACCCAACTTGAATACTTTTAGGGAATTACTATTTTTAATTTATACATAAATAACAAATTCGGGACCTCATTTTGAAATTATTATTTTTTTGGAAAACGGCAATTCATTGAACTCATTGAGCCGTCAAAAAGAATGGAAGGAACAAAATAGAAAGAAAAGAAAGAGCAAAAACAAAAAGGAAACAATTGCGGCTAAATCAACGCATTCAAGTTTGAACAATACCAGATACACTATCATGATAATAATAGTTTTACAATCGGAAGTTGTTATTCGGAGTTTCAAAAAAGTGCTTGATACATCATTCGTAATTTTTTATCTATTTTTATCATCCTCTGAAAAAACTTATCGGATTTGCAATTAATAATGGAAAAATGTTAATCTTAAACGCGTATCTTTTGTGTGACACGTGTAAAAAACTAGTTACAATAAACGATATTCATTCCTAACTCAGCGTCGGGATTTTTTTTTATCAGATAAATCGGACGAAATTATTTAAAGTAAACGTGTATGAGATATAGATCAAAGACAATGTCATTAAATTTAACAGATTCTAGATGTAACGTTTTACAAATTTTTTTTATTAAACATGGTAAACCCAACCTTTACGGGGGGGGGGGGGGACGTGAACATTATCAGTGAGCAGTCCATTTAATGAATTTTTCAATGAATTTTTACCAAATGTAAATTTTATTTTTATTTTTTTTTTTCAAAAGCTTAAAATGACATATTTTTATTTAAAATGAAAAAAAAAAAAAGAGAAATATATATTATACTGCATATTTAAAAAGATAAAATAAAGAAATAAAGTAAAATGAAGTCTATATTATAAACATGATAAAATTAAAATAATATGTGGATGTGAATGCGAATTCTAAAGATAAAGGCGCGTTTGTATAATTCATCGCATGAATAGGTTGCTTACTGTTCGATCGATTTTTTATGCTATGATTTTCGCTATATCGATATAATTTCACGAACGATTTTACAATTGTTTACTGAAAATCAAACATTTCAAGTTTTCATTACATTGGAAAAAAAGATGAAATGTAAGAACGTGTTCCTCGACGTATGATGCAACGAAAAAATTATTATTTAATTTTTTATATGCTTTGTTTTCTTATATGGTTGATTATATGGTTTTTTTTTTTTTAAAAAAAAAGAAAGATTTTTCGTAAAGAGAAAAAAAAAGAACATATGTAAAAAAAAAGAAAAAAGGATAATTACAAAAAAGAAGCGTGGGGTTTTAATACTTGGGATTTTTTTTAATGAGGGGATAAAAAAAAATGTATATGAAAATTTCATGCAATAAAAGAAAAATATTAAACGAAAATAAAAATATACTAAAAAATTAATATTAAATCCTTTTTAAGATGATGATTTTTTGTGAGTGAATACAAAACTTTTTTTTTTTTTTTAAATTACATATTAATTTGTATTCACAAACAGATTTTTACACATCACATAAAAAGGAGCAATTACGTTCATAAATCCTTTACAAAAAGTTCTCGTAAAATAAATGCAAGAAAATGAAGAGTCGTAGAGAAAAAAAAAAAAAAAATAAAGAGGAAATTATATATATTTAACGCGAAAAAAGAAAGAAAATATTAAAACATGGAAAAAGAAATTTTCAATTTTACAAAATGAAATCTAACCGTCGATGATTCATTCGCACTAGTCTCTCATTATAAATATTTTACAATCGACCATACAGATCGAATTCCTTGCACAAGCTCCTGTCGTAATTTGCCATGAAATTTGTTGATATGGCATTGTCACTTATGTCAAGAGTTGGGGGAGGTAGAAATCTTTGCGATTGTCGCACGAGATGACGATCATTGCCGAACGATGACGATGATGTCAACGAGGGTAATGGATGAGGAGCGTTCGTCATCGGTGGGGAATGATATAATGGAGGTAGTTGGGTTGTGTGATGTGGTGATGTCACCATCGAAGAATTATTGGTCGGACTTGAATCATATCTTATGGCTCTTCTTGCGGGTGGAGACGACAAGGGGGTAGGGGTTTGTGGTGGGGTTGGAATGGTTTGAATGGTTTGCATGGTAGGTCTGAGCTTATAACCTCCTATGCCAGGTTCATGCACCATTATCATGGGCTCATTTGTCGTTGCTTGTCTCTTTGGTTGATAGACGTAACCGGGATACATGTAATCGTGAACCTTTTTGGCGCAAACGGCCAAAAACCCATACAATTCTTTTACTTCTTGCGACTCTTGCTTCCACTTCTTTGCGGCGAACTTTGAGACAAAGTCCAATCTGCCAGCGGCATTGGTGCCTTTCTCCTTTGCGATTTCGGCTTGTACGTTTCTTCTATAGATTACAAAAGAATTTTGCGGTCTTGGATTCTTAACCGTTCTTACATTGACGCTTGGTGTGATTAATTCTGGTAAAGGTAAAGTCGTGTATTTTTTTATTTTGAGTTGTGTCGCTTCATCAATCGTTTCAGAAATAATCTGCTCGACTATTTCGGTTTTTGAAGGGTGATGATATGATGGTTGACCATATGGAGTGTAAGGATTCACAAGCCGATGGTTTTTTGTCGTTTCGAAACAATAATATGACATCTTGAAATTATTCATTTTAATGTAGAAGGAGAGATTAGAACGTTATATCAAGGACGAAAATAGAATCGATGGAATCGTTGATAAAAAATATCGTCGTTTAAAAAAAAAAAGTTGGGTTCGTAATAAGTCCTTATAATCTTTATTGGCTTAATAGAGCTATATATATATTTATTTTATGTATCGACCGCAGCTTTCGGTTTTTTTTTTTTTGTGGCTTGAAAAAAAATCAAGAAGGGAAAAAAATCTTTTGTTCAAGATTTAGCAGTTTGAATCCAAAAAAAAAAAAAAAGGTTCCGATTTCTTACCTTTATAACTTTTTTTTTTTTTTTTTTTTTTTGTCTTATTAATAATAAAAGGTTTTCCGAAACAATGAAAGGTGTATAGAAAATAGTAAATATGGTATATATTTATTAAAAAAAAAAAATTTTTTTTTTTTCTTTTTTTTTTTTTTACAAAGAAAATTTTTATTTTACTTTTATATTATTTACATACACATATATATACATATATATTATAATATATAAAATATTCGGGGCGCACAGTAAATTGTGTTTAATTTAAAAAAGGATTATATAAGTATAAAATAACAAATAAAAAAAATTTTTTTTTTTTATTCCCTCTTGTATTTAAACGGAATTAATTTCAATTGAAATTTCCCGACTCATTTCGGATAAAATGATTATCTTTTTCTCTTATGCATGATTATATACTTTATTGCATTAAAAGATACGCCCTTTTAGGATCCGATAGTATTAAATGAAAAAAAAATTTTTTTTTTTACTATTTTAGGGTAATTTTTCTGGATAAAATGAATTTTCACAGTGACACCGGAGGACAATAATAATCTCAATAGTTCATTATATAGCATAAACGAAAAAAAAAAATCATAATTTAAATTACCATCTAATTTATTAGAAACAACTATCAATTAATCAATCAATAATAATAATAAAAAAAAATAAAATAATAATAATAATAATAATAATAATAATAATAATAATTGGAATTGGGCAAACAAGACTAACTAATGTTGAATTTTTATCACCAAAACGTTCCACCGTAAAAACCTAAATTTAAAAATATTTTCGTTTTTGAACGGTTTAATAGGATTTCCAAAAATCAAGCATTGTTATTGTACAAATTTAAACTGTTTGTCCGACCAGAAGAACAAATTTAAAGGGAAAACCTCCGATATATGTCCCAAATGTAAAATTTTTTGAAATCCTAATAAGATCCGAACTATGCCAAAAGTGATGTTTTTCGGAACTGATAGGCTTTATTAAGAAATGATAATGAAATGAATGTAAATGCTACGTCAAGTTCAAGAAAACGTTCCAAAGTTCACCCGTCATTATTTTCATTAATAATAAACAGAATGCCGTCATAATTCTGGAAATTTGTCAACTTTTCTAACCAAAAATTTATCTCGATTGATAAAAAAGAACATAAAATTCTCTAATAGAATTCCTTTTTTCGTTTTTTCAGCCAATTGTTATCGTATCCTTTTAGTTTTTATCTTTCCTATTGAAGTAAGGTTTCAGCCAACCTGTGCTTGTTTTGGTAAATAATGTTTACTCCGACAATGTCTTTTTGTTTATTTATTTGCTATAATGATTATGATTATGCAATTGTGCTTCGTAACGCTTTTCTCTTATTTAGAATGACTTCTTAGAAATCTATAATACTAATAATAATGTCTTTTGGAAATGCAAGAGTTATGCTTTAAGATTCTGTGGTGTCACGGGTGTTGACCGACCGATTCCATTCACCGGGCCCGGTGTCATCATGCAGCTGGGGCGCATTTGTGTGACACAAATTTCTCCAACCCTTTAAATAAGGAGATTTCTTGAAGCTTTTCTAATTATTTAATCCTGCTCTCCGAAAAAAAAAAATCTCTCTCACGATGGGTAGCAATGATCAAAAATTGACTTGACTTGACGGTGGGTCTTATTCTCCCTTCATGCATTGTTACACGGACGTATCGACAATGTAACAGAATCCTGTGTTTATTTGTTTCGAAATTCGTCATATTTATGAACCGGAGAGTCGTTGCCAAAGAAAGATATTTATCCGGTTTTTTCTTCCTTCCCTGCGAACGGAAGATCCCATAATTAATGATGATACCACAGGCTATAGGATAATCAGATAATCAACGTAAAATGCGAATTTTTAATGGCGGCGTAATTATTTATCTAGAGCAAATTACTGTTAAAGGCGAAAAGATAATGTTTTCCCGGTTTTCCGAATGATTCATTCAATGAACGATAAGCTATCTCATAGATAAGTTCCCGATCGTAATTTATTTGATAAGGATATTGAAAATATCATTCTTTTCTCTGGTGCCGCTTTAAGTAATTCCAATGTTTCGTAACCCTTCGGTTCCCCCCTCGATTGATCAAATATTTCCATGTTTTTCATTACTTAATATAATAATCGTTTTTCTCAGGCTTTCAACAACTTTCAAAGTGAAGCACAAACACATGGCAAGCATTGTATGCAGCATGTATAATCATCAAATAAAAACAATCAAAATTTCCAGTTACACGGTTTTATTCATTGTATAAATAATGACTTGTTAATATTATACTTCTTAAGTTCTTTTTTTTTTTGTTTTACGCAATAAGAAAAAAAATTTTTTTTTTTTTTAAACGCAAGCCCACCGTTCTCATTGCTAATTGCCTATTTCGTCGATGCGCATAAAAAATCTAAGAAGGTAACCAGGAAAAAAAAAAGGCGTGATTTCTTACTAAGAGGTTCAGTTTATAGTTTATCAAATAATATTTTTAATTAATACATCACATACGCATACATTGTCGTTTCATACATTGAAACAAGGAGTAAGGTTGGCTGTATCACACCAGGATTTTTTTTCGGAAGAATCAATAAAACATCTGTAAATAAATGCTGCGCCCACGATTAATCGTTTGGCGCGAATGTGGAATATGTAATCCTGCCTTTTTCCTCACTCACTATGACCAGGATTTTTTTTGACACTCGGTAAGATCCGCCGTAATTTCCTTTAAGATGAGGTAAAATGTAGAGAGGGTGGATAAACCCTTGTGACATACGAGATTCGCTGAAATCATTCCAGATGCGCGTGTCACGTGTCACAAGACAGAAAAGACAATAAGTAAAGTTTGTTGTACATGTGACTATTGAAGATATCATTATATTATATATCGTATCGTTAAATCAAATAGGTGATAGAGGGAAGATCAGACTCGATAATTTCAATGGTGATGAACAATCAGATAGAATGAGCCTGAATGAATAAATGAGTTACCTATGATGAAATGCGTAACCACAACAAAAGCTGCATTGAACTTCGATCGAACCTTTTTTTTTTTTTTTTTTTTTTATACCCTTTTCATTCAAACCACTCTTAAATCCCCCCATTTTGCGATGTCAATGCGCATTAAATAATAGGTACATATTTAGAAATCAATAGAAGGGTTTTTTCTCATTCAAGCATCATAACGGCCGTTACATAATTTTAACTTGTTCCCTATTGTGTGTGATATTTATTGGTTGAACATTTAATTACAAATGACCAAAGAGAATTCGAGCAGTGAGAATCATATTATTGTTTTTTTTAATGGGTACGTTTCCCAATTGTCGATTTTTTATTCCTCTAAAAAAAAAAAAAAAAAAAAAATTTTTCTGTCAAAAAAGGTCCGATGAAAAATAAATTATCCAATTTTGGGTTTATAGAACATTGCAATCTTTACAAAATAGTTTGTCACACAAAGATTCATCCATAACATAAATAATTCGGAGGTTTTACATGAAAAAAAAAAACCAAAAATATTTTGCCACGTTACCTCCAAAATTATATACAGACTTGAGGAAAAAAAAAAAAAAAAATGGGGGAAGATTAAAAGGGATCATTTGGGGAAATGTTTTTTTTTTTGACTCTTCAACAAAAATGAAACAATAATATTGTTTTATTGACTTATTTGGTTTAAATTTTATTACTTGTGGCTTTAATTAGCATATGATTTGATGTTGAAAATGTAATAAAAGTGTTTGAATGGATATAAAAGTTTAGATTGCCTTTATTGTTGTTACGTCAATATGGGGTTAAATGCCTTTGTGGCGGGAACAATTATCCGCATTTGGATTAAAATTGTCAATGATGATTATATTATAATGAACATAATGAATTGTCAGCAAATCGCCAAGAAAATATCGAATGTTGTTTTTATTGTAATAAATAAATAATTAAATCAAATAATAATAACTTTAATTATAACAACTCCTTAAAACATTTGAAAGTATTCTTGGACGGGGCTAAGCCTGTTTAGTTCACATTTGGTTTGCGGAGAACATCCTAATAATACAATAAAGCATACGATTATACACACAAAGAATTTAAAAAAACGAAAGGTATTATAATGAAACAATTACGCTGTAATCTACATTAATTGATTGACCGCATTTGCATTATTATTACCACATTGGCAGTCATTGATTAATCTTTTTGGGATATTTTAAAAATAAAACGAAAACACGTGAATTAGTGATCAGTGTTTTAAGTTTCTTTGTATCCTATTGTATCCTATATAAGCAAAAACTTACACAAATGTTAATTTAAATTAGAAGTACATGATCGAAGGGAATTCCATTTTCTTTGCTTTTTTGAAAGTGAAATCCTTCAATCATTACATTACTTGTACATGAAATACGTTAAAGTTCATCAAACAAAGACGCACACCCGTTCTCCCCCGGTAATCGACATTCTATAGCAACATATTCGGTAATATAAATTGGAATTTTTTTCGGTACTCTTTTTTTTTTTTTTTTTTGTTTTTGGAAATTCAGGAATATTTTTTGATTCGAAACAGGCACCGCATTCAACCTCATTGAGTAGCTTCCTCTTTTGATCTTGTTTAGAAAATCACAAAGAACGGCGCCATCAAAAACGTCGATTGGCATATTCGGGGCACACGTTCTTTGTGTGGCTCAGCTCATACGTTTATCGTGGTCCACGAACATCGTGGCGTGCATGGCTAATTAACACGTGATTTGAATAGATGAGACACCGTCTTTTTTGGAGACGAAAGTACGTAATATCTATGTCAAATCATGTTGACGTTTTTTGGTTACGAACGTTTATGGTAATTGATTGATATACATATACATGTATTCTTTCATATCCCTTTCAATTATGATTCGAATAATAAGAGAGCATTCCCGCTTTGATATCTCTGATTGATTAAATTCCTTAAAAAAGATTGTTTCGTGCACTAATTACATCATCGGATTATTATTTTGTGTTCACATTTTTTTCGTTGATGCAAGTTTAAATGACCTACATTTATTTTGTCTTTGCACAATAATTTTTTTTTTTTTTTTTTTTATATATGTACTACTTTATACATGTTTCATAGAATAACGACAAAAAAAATTTTCATATAAAAGTTGTTTTGGGTTAAAAAATTTTAATATACTGGATTAGGATTGATAATGTAAAAGGATATAACATTATAGGGTTATCAATATATAAACAATTAATTGAAATTGAAATCGGAAACCTAGGTTTCCTTTGATAGTAATTTGCCAAGGGGATTTGCAATTTATCTGATTTCGATGAACGTATAATAGGTTAGGATAATCTACAGATTTTCTGACCGGAATTATGTCAATCGGATAAAAGTAATATTCCTTATTTTTTCGGAAAACGGGATCACTTTATGTTCGATTTGCAATCATTCACCTTACCAAAAGCGATAAATTAATCCATCCCGTGCTTTAAAAACCGACTACGTTTAAGTATTTGTTAATAACGTGCTTGAAAATTTAAATTAATTGAAATTTATTAATTTGCAAATCATTGATAAGGTTTTCTCGGAATAAAGAATATTAATTTCGACACAAATTACCGAGGGGACCAATCAAAACCGTTCCATTGATTATACCCGGTTAATCCAACTTTATTTTTTTTTTTTTATTTTACTTTTTATTGGTTTTTTCTATTACTGATACCTTATATGAGGAGTATAATACAAATCTAGCATGTAATCTCTTTTTTTTTTTTTTTTTTTTTTTTTTTTTTCCCTCTCTTTCAACAACAAAAAAAAGTAAATAAAAAACATCGTATCACCCTTTAATTGTTACCACATTCTTTTAAATGAGAGAAAGAACTTTCTGAATCGAGCAAATCAGCATCATCATCATCATCGTGTACGTAAGAAGAAGGTGATACATAATGCATATGACCGATTCAAATTAGGCATCATAACGAGGTCAAATGGGCGTTCTAAGAAAACCCGACAAAAGGATCCATTAACGCGAAATTTTATAGATCTCTAAAAAAAATGTGGAAAGAAAAAAAAAAAAAAAAAAATTCGAATGAACCTCATTTTGTTCCGTAATACAAAGATGAAACGCTGTATAACTTTCAAATTATACCTAAGGCCGCTGATCATCAAAATCTTAATACTGTAGTATTGAAAGGGTTCGTTCAAAATATTTTGTAATGATGTAAATCCTAATTTAATTTTAATTTTACCTGGTAAGTGATATCAATAGATAAAATTGTGATTATCAATATTGAAGAGTAATATCCGACCAATTAGAAGTGACATGTGATTGTGTTTCGATGTGAATATTAAATTACTTTTGAAACACATGAGAGTTATTTGAATGTCGCTTGACGATGCTCTTCCAAAGATAATCGCGTTTGGTCAAATTTCACGCTCATCTATAATCTATATCAAATCGATCACAATTTTGGTCAAAAGAAAAAAAAAAAAAAGTTAAACTTAAAATTTACTCATTAACGTATACTAATTTATCGTCTTATCAATCAAAAAAAAATATTGGTCTAACTTAAAAGTTCATCGTATAATTTATATTAACGGTTTAGTTTTGTGATCTGTAAATAGAAACCGATATATATTTAAGTTTACCCCAAAAGTTTTTTTTACCCCGATCTCCGCGGGCTTAAATATACACCGAAATTTATGATTTATGGTTACTTTTAAAAAAAAAAGCAAATTCAAATGAGAGCACTTTAAGAAAATAAAAAAAAAATTTTTTTTTTTTTTTTTAAAGATTAATTAACTTTTTCGGTAAAAGTGCAGGTGACATGATGATAACAACTTTGAACACTCGCACCATGGCTAATTACAATGACCTAATGTGCAATTATCAATAAAGGTTACAACGCGTAACTTTATTATGTTCTATTGTTACAAACCTTATTGTGCGAAAAAAGATAATAAATACACAAACATCATCCTAACAATGTGTGAATTGGGAAAAACAAAATACAAGGATCAAAATTGGAATCATTTATCCTTTATTAAGCAAATAATAAATGATACTTCAAAAAAAAAAAGATTAATATTTTTTTTTTTTCACATACGATTTGAGGTTAATTGTGCGTAGAATAATCATTTAATATGCTTTTTAATATTTCTATAAAGAATGTTAAAGGGGAAAATAATAAACCCTTTTTCCTTTCAGCCGATTCATCTCCGTAACTTTTATTCTTTAATTAGATATACCGAAACTGATTTTCATAAAACCGCGAATCAACTCATTTGCGATTTATAAAGGCGTTTTTGTCGAGTAATATTCGAGTTTCTTCAATTAAATTAGAAAACAGCCATTTCCCCGCATACTTTAATATTATTCGGAAAATCACCAATTGGACCGTACATTTGCATTACATATGAAAGGTTATTATAATAAAGTGTATTTGGGAAATTTGGATTTGCAATTTGTAAGCGCCGAGCCTTACTTGGAAGCTTTAATCAGCAAAAGAAGGAAAGAAGAGGCAGATTCTTTTTTTAAGCTTTGAAACGTCCAATTTTATTTTTTGGTCGTGCTGGTGATGATCACTTAAATACGATATTTTTTAATTTAAATGTTGCTGACGGCCGGAATTAAATACTCTTTCATAATTCCTTAAAACTCTAATTTGATGTCATTTCGATAAGAAATTATAATGAATCATTTATTTTTTTTTTTCTTTCACACGGACTAAATATTATAACGCTTCAGAATTAATAATAAACTCTTAAACAAACTTCAACAAACTTCAACAATAGAAGGAGTCATGATTTTTTCTAAAAAAAAAAAAAAAAAAAAAAAAAAAAAAGAAATAGAAAAAGTTTCTCATAAATATTGAATACATCCTCAGTTCTTGTCGACTTCTATTTTCAATCTATCAAGAAAGAAAAATAATGTTGTTGGGACCATATACATTGGAAATTATTGTTGACGGCTCACCTATTCCCGAGCTTAGCGAACCCGTGAGAAATTTAAAAGTACCCGTATGTAGCGTAGCGCAATTCTTTTTTTTTCCTTCATCATCATACAAAAAATGATGAACTTGGGCACGTTTTTATAGACTTCCACCGGTCCTTCGTACGTTTTTAATGAATTGACCGGACAATGGCATATTAGTGATTCCATCACTTTGGCCAAAGTACGAGATCTTGGTTCAAACTTTGCCGTTAGGTTCTCCTCATCATCAGTTTCACCTTGCTCACCCCTAATGGCTTATCTCGTTATTGATGGTCAATTGGACTATCGTTACGTGGAAATTTATAATACTGAATTCCATTCGCGAGATCATTTCTTATCATCTGATAAATCCACAAAATATTTCTTTAAATTCAATCATTCCATTTGGTCTGATGCATATCAACCCGAGGGTTGTGACGGTTTCGATCTTAACACAAGATATGGAGGTCTTGGTGCGGTTTCCTTGTATTTTTACAGGGCAAGGTCAATTAACGAAAAATGTGATATCATGCCACAAGTTGACATCCGACAACTCGTCCTACCGGAAAGAAAGGTTACCAGAGATATTACAATCTCTACAGGCTTTGATGTGACCTTTAACCCTTTAGGCCTTACCATTCCCAATATGAATTATTTACAATCTTTGTATAGCATTCCTATTGGAGTTTTGCACTTGCATTATAGACCTGTAAATTTTGTTTCGTTACCTATTCATTATCCTCCATGTGAATTTATCACACATTATTTTACTCGCGACACGATGATGGATCCAAAGCAAGGATCCAAGTATGGTGGAATCTTACCAATCAAGCAAGGACCGGAATGTAATGAATCCTTACAAGTACCCGATTATAATGAAATCTTGTCAAGAAAGCAAGAACCCGAATGTAATGAATTCTTATCATTAAGACATGTACCAAAATTAAGTGGATTTACACCGATAAAGCATGAAGACTCGAACCAATTCATTACGAATGTCAGGGAAGAAATTAAAGAAGAATTAAACCTTCCAATCAAGATTGAAACGACTTGTATGATCACCAAGCGCCGTGATTTTGTGGATCGCAAGAAAAACAAAGCTGGAGGACGTACGAAGACGAATAAAAATCATCGTACTTGTAAGAAAAATTTACGTAAACAATAACTCTGATTTTCCTCTAAGAGAGGTGGTCAAGGAGATTAATAGACTTGAAGGAAGCATGCGGACACGAGTAAAAAGGTATATAAAATTAAATTATTTTTTTAATTCTTTATTGAGACAAACACAATAATGGGTACTTAACTTTCCTTGTAGAAGTGCAATGGAAGAATTTTATAATATTTTTGGAACCATGATGCTATCATTCTAAATATATGTTGATAGAGAATTTTTTTTTTTACAAAACAATACATCAGCTGATATGTCAAAAGATATTTTTTTTTTAAAGTTTAATGTACAACTGTTGGTCATAAGTGTTACACATAATGTATTTTCGAATTCCAAAGCATGAAAATGTTGTAAAGTTTCTCTTTTATTATACAAATTAATAAATAAATAAATTCCCTAAAGTATCAACTGCTGACGTAATTACTTCATTAGGACATTTGTATATGTAGTATCGTTTATACAAATTTAGGCTCGATAATCACATCAAGCGTGCGCAGTTAATTTTTTTGACAAGGGTAGCTTGACAACACGTGGACAAGGAAGCATTATGACTGCGGCAAAAATTACGTTCTTTGACCCGATCAAAATATGGTATCAAAAAATATACCTGAAATATGATAATTAATTATTAGATAAAATATATGTTACATGATATAATAAAACGCGACGATGTATAAGTATTTTTTCTCACTTTTACTCTTACATTAATTTCAGCATAATACTGCAGAAATTCTGTAAATGTTCCTTCCATTCAGTCGAGCTGCAGAATATTTTCTTAAATGCGATCCCTTTACTTAAAACATTCGTTTAAAGAGTCAGAGTCAAAAAAAAAAAAAACTCCCTGAATTAATCAAAAAAATGAGTTATTTCAGTTGAGGGAGCTGTTAATTATGTAAAACGAAAACTGGTCAAGAAAAACGGATTGATGCTAATCATCACATAATGAATTATCACATATTTTTGTTACACATAAACCTGCATATTTGATCGAGAAAATAGCATGAGGAGGGTCAAGATTGTAAATTTTGCCTCTTTGATGCTCTTGAATGCTTTACACATCTGTTTATAAAGCTTTTTTACTTTTATTTGTTTTGAATGATATTTAAATCAACAAATTTTCATTAATTATTTTCTTTTTATGAAATTGCATAAAGTTATGCAGTTAATAAATTCTATAAACGATATCGTGAGCGTGATGGACGACGTCCATATGATGTCGCTCATATTAGTTTTATAGTATGAACTTGGCAGCAATTGGTTGTATGAAATTTTCTTAAACGTCTCTATAGTAACTTTCCATAAAGTAAAAAATATGGAAGAGGTATTAGAAGACGCATCAGAAAAAAGTTCCTAATTTAAAATATTTTAATGTTTTTTTTTTTTAAATTATTTTTAATACTTATCATTTTATTACATCTTATATTTTATTACAGCAAAATTCAAAATATACGGGACAAGCCGAAATACTTTGTACATTCATTAAGCTCAGAATAAGACAAAAAAATATATATCGTTAGATTCGGCGAGCACAATGCGTTGTTTTTATTTATATCTAGTTTCTAATAAAAATGATGGATGTCCCGATATTTATGAATTTATTGCCAAATTATCATCTTTATTCGGCATATACATATGTACAGTATTTCTGCAATTCATACTTGCGCGTAGTGAATGTTGAACTACACAGGATTAATTCCCTTATCTTATTCATTATTCTCGTGATTCGTTAAGAAAAAAAAAATTGACAATAATTTTTTAAACGATTTCGAACCAATTCAACCATGGGTTACGTTTTGAAAATGGGATCTTGTACATGATATCATCAAAAAAATTCCGAACGACTACATGTGAACTTTACAATTCTTTACGCTTATTCAATATTCAAAATTAGTTATTTTTAAAAATTCAAGTTAATTTAATTATAAAAATATTAAAATGTATCATTTTCTTTTTTTTTTCATTAATTAAATATAGATGTATGTATTGCTGCTTCAAGTTTTCGATTTTATGAGATATTTGTTGTACTGCACATGTAATAAAAATAGGCATTGATCTAATATAAAAATTGTATAAATATAAAACATGATGAGTGGCAATTACGACGACGAATCAACTAAGGTTAATTAAATAAGATACTATTGAAAAAATGAAGAAATGGGATCAATTTAACTTTGGAATGTAAAAAATATTACTTTATATTTTATATCATTAAGAATATTACATCCCATGCGGTTAATAAACTTGTTTCTACTATTTACATGCAATCTCTGCATTGTTACGCTCACACCCAGCTAATTCATGTTGCGTCCTAATGTTAAGACTTAAAACTAGAAATATTGGAGCGTGCCAAGTTAATTCATATTCTACCAAAAGAAATAACACGTGAATGATAGAAAGACATTATTACAGACCCCGGCGAAAGTAATGGCCCTCGGTTTTTTAATAATTTGTGTGCAATTTTATAATAAAAAATCAAAAAAAAATTTATTTTCTGAAAGACCGACCAAAATTACATATATTTTATTAATTGATTAATATTTGGTATGGCCTCCTTCTGTGTCAATACATGCGCTTTAATGCGACTTGACATACTATTAATGCAGTTAACTATTGTGATGTTTTCAATATCATCCCATTCCTTTCTAATTAAATTTAAAAAAATTTCTTTTGAGATTTTTTTCTTGTACCACTATTCTCTTGACTTCTTTCTCAACATTTTTCTTTAAAATAGCCCAAACATTCTCAATAGGATTAAGGTTAGGGCTATAGAAAGGTCAAGAAAGAACCTGACCTGAAAGGTGAGTTTTTAAGTTATCTTAAACATCATAAGAAGTATGCTTAGGTCATTATCTTGCTGAAAGGGTTTGCTTTTTATTGGTTATTTTTTGCTTTTTTTACATCAATATTTTACTAATGTATTTACTTTACTAGAATACTACCTTTAGATCTTTTAACAATGGAAAATTTTCAATAACTAATATGTATATATTATATCACTGGTCGAAATCAAAAAAATCGAACATGTGAAAATTGATCTAAAGTCAGCCTAAATTCAGCCTAAATTTGGTAAATTATCAAAAATCAGCCTAGCCGATTGGCATACATCAGAAATCAGTCAAAAATCAGCTAAAATTCAACCTATCTTATTTATAACTGATTGGTATACTTATTGTTGATTGGTATATATCAAAATTCAATCTATCTTATTTATAACCAATTGACTTCTGATTGGAATGATAGGGTATTATCATTCCTTAGAAATGATAGTATTATCATACTTAAAGTACAATGGTTTTATTATTTCTAAGGAATGATGTATTCATCATACCATAAGTATGATGATTTATCATTCCTAAGGTATGATGGTATTATCAGTCCTTAGAGTTAATGGTATTATCATTTCTTAGGTATGATGATTTTATCGTATCTAAGAAATGATAATATTATCATTCCTTAGAAATGACAGTTTTATCATTTTCTAGAGATGATAGAATTATCATACCTAAGGAATGATAGTTTTATTGCTCCTAAGAAACGATACATTTATCATTCCTTAAGTACAATAGTATTATCGTACTTAATGAATGATAGTTTTATTATTTCTTAGATAAGATGCATTTATCATTTCTAAGGAATGATGATTTTATCGTTCCTTAGAGATGATGATATTATCATATCTAAGAAATGATGGTTTTATCATTCCTTAGGTAAGATGCATTTATTGTACCTAAGGAATGATAGTTTTATCGTTTTCTAGGATAATAGTATTATCATACCTAAAAAACGATGATTTTATCATTCTTAAGAATGATGCATTTATCATTCCTTAGAGATGATTGTTTTATCATTCCTTAGGGATGATGGTATTATCATTCCAATGAACTGAACTTTTGGATTAAATCAATTTGCTAAATTAATATTGATTTAATGTACTATTTGTATTTTTTTCTGGTATATAGGAATATTTATATAAATAAGCTTAATTTTTTAACTTTTTAAAAAATAATTTCAATCATTT
>CAJVPP010001291.1:0-21058 GCA_910592005.1 Funneliformis mosseae | reverse complement strand
GTTGCATCCGTTAAAGCATTATAAAATATACGTTTAATCCGTGATTGTTGCATCCGTTAAAGCATTATAAAATATACGTTTAATCCGTGATTGTTGCATCCGTTAAAGCATTATAAAATATACATTTTTTCCTTATTTTTTGTATACATTTTTCCCACTTTTCCGTATTAAATTTAAGGTTTTTACCTAAGGAAAAAACGTATATATTATACTGATTTTTCATAAAAGTTATACATTATAAAACTTAATATTTTTATGGAATTTTTATATCAAATTTTTTATTGGGATTTGTTCCCATAGAAGACAATACGAACATAAAAACTGAAATCTCTGACTTTATCGTTATTTCTCGCCCTTCTCCTTTTGCTTGCGCTGCCTCTATTAACAAAAATACTAAGGAACTTTCTACCCCTCAAATCATCTGTATGATCAACAATGTGTTTGCACATGACAATGCATTCAGAGGGCTGAATGTACGTCATGTAAATTTTGTGCATTCTGCAGTTATTTACTTCGATAATGCAGAATCTATATAAGCTGCACTCACCATCCAACTTCCTAATTTGGATATTGATAAATTTGTGAACTATACTGAGCATAAGGATAACACACAGTTCCAAAATAGAACTTTGCGTATTACTGACATTCACCTCAACCTGAAAAAAGATACGATTACCTCAATATTCTCCAAATATGATACCATCACAAATATTCGCATACAAACTAGAGACCTATGGCAACATGCATATATCATCTATGATAATCCAGATGCAATCAAACTGTTTTACACAACATGGTCTAGGTATATTTATAATGATTGTGTTTGTATTTACCCTGCATGCTTCTCACCTGAACAAGTCAAAGAAAGGAATAAATACAGGGTTAAATTAACCAACCTTCCCTTTGAAACTTTCACCCGTGACCTCCAAGATATTATGCTTACTGTCAAAGCAAAATCTTGCTATATCTCTCATTTGAATAACTATAAATCCAGACCATTCGCCATTCTTTATTTCGAATCGGCTGAGGACTTAAAGAAAGCCATCATTAATGATTACGCTTTCGGTAACAATGAATTACAATAGTATGCAACTGACTTCAAATACTGCCACAAATGTGACGCAGCTGACCACATAGTTATGAAATGCCCTATAATTTTTGAACAAAAAAAATCAACAGACGAAGTTGATGAACCCAGACTCCCTAGATCTAAATTACCTTCTGTTCAATGATTCTACAATTGCTTCAAACCTGTTGGATCTCGCTCACTTATCATCAAAAATACTACTCAAAAAAGGATAAACCAACAAATTCCTACTCCTTCAAAACCAATCATCAACAAAGAAAAAGGACTACAAATAATTGACGATTCCATTCACAATCCTCAAAATACTGCATCAGACGAAACAAACAAAAAACTTGACAAAATCCTTAACATGTTAACAAAGATGCAAAAAAATATGTCTGAATTGAAAGCATGCATCTCGAAATTAGAAAAGCATGAATTTAATTTAGACTTTACCTCCATCCTTTTCACCTCTAACATCCCCTATAAATCTGCTTCACATGACTTAGTCTTAAATTTTAACCAAAAAAAACGCACTCGTATTGCTAACTCATCATCCGATGAAAACACCTCCACTCCTAAACCTGTCGACCCTAAACTTCAAGAATATATAGATGAACAAAATGCTATCATCAGATATCTTCATAAATAACTAAAAGAGGTAATGGTTTAAATCACCCTTCTTGCCAACAAGAACACACAATAATTCTCTCATCCTTAACCCTTATCTCTAATCATGATTGATAATAATAATAACAATCTTCTTAATACTGATAACGATACATCCATGTTTTTATCCCAACCAGATGTTACATTTTTACCTACTCCTACTATCACTTTTGCTATACATAACGTCAATTCTCTTCAATGTCTGACCAAAAATCAATTTATCAACGACTCTTTTTCAGATTTCAATACTGATTTTGTTAGCCTTACAGAAACCAGACACAAAGCTGATCAAACTTTTCGCAATTCAGCTGACTCAAATTATACTTCCTATTGGAGTAGCAACATCAACACTCATGCTGGTGTTGGCATTCTAATCAAAAAATCTTGGGCAATTTATGTTCAACAAACATTTTTAAATCATGATAGATTCATTTACGTTGACCTTTACTTAGCCGGTAATATTAAGCTTAGAATCTTTTGTATTTATTTACACGCTTCTACTGAAATGCGAATCAAGAAAGAAGATTGAAATTACATAAAGAAATTATTACCTATATCAAGGAAGGTCTTAAGTCTGACTTCAGAACTATAATTCTAGGTGATTTTAATACCAACTTAGACACATATTGGTTATTTGTCTATAAAGAAAAATTGATTCATTGGCAAATGGAATTTTATCAAAAACTTTTTGCCCTGAATTTTATCGATCTCTATGACATATGCCATGATACACTCCAATCAACATACAATTCAGGACTTTACAGTTCTCGAATTGACACTATTTTTGCTTCACATAATTTCACCTCAGAATTTTTATTTTCCTACATTGACACTCCTGACCTCTATTCTTCAAATCATAAAATTATTTTTGCTTCTTTCTCTGATTTTCGCAAATAGCAATCTGCCAGATCTCATAATTTACAAAACAAAAGGCAAATCCCTAACCTAAAAGCAATGAATAATGCTAAATGGACTGAATTTGCCACACACACTAACCTCCACTATCGATATCATAACTTCAATTGATTTAATAACCTCTCTCATAACAAATCTAACATAAACATCTTATGTGTTCAAATCAAGACCGCTATTCTTGCAGCAAATCACAGTTGTATTCCTCAAATCTGGATTTCTCCTCAAGAACATCACAAATATCTCTTTGAACAACCCGACTCTCTCATAAGCGCACGCAAAATTGCCTCTTTCTTACTAAAATTCAAAAACACTTTTATTCAACAACAAATCTGATCAAACGCTATTGAATGGCAAACTATCAAATCAGCGGTAGACAAATTAGTCATAGAAGCCAAACTTCTTACTGTCACTTTTCCCTTCTCGTTAAACGTTTCTAATGTTCATAATGTCAAAAAACAGCTTAAGGATATTCACAAATCACTTTCTGCTCTTGCTAAAATCAATATCTAATGTATCTAAGAAAAAGCCATCAAAACCTTTATCAATAAAAGATGTGACAACCTTCAAAATGATCCCTCTAAAATGATTGACTCAATTTTAAATAGAAAAAAACGTTCCATTGTGTTAGACCGCCTACTTATCAAGAATCCAAACACCTCTACAAATCATCTCACAATTAATCCAGATGAGATCAAAAGTGTTACTATCAATCATTTCCAAAATTTTGCACTTCCTTCTTCACCTGCTCCACTAATGTTTTCTAGATGGACTGACCAATTCCACCCTAGAGATTATGTTAACGAATCACACTATTTAAACTTAATGCAACCACCTACATATGATGAATGGATTGCAGTTCTCAAATCACTTCTTAATAATAAAGCTGCTGGTCCTTCAGGAATCTCTAACGAAATGCTTTTCCATCTAGGAGATAAACTTTAAAATTTACTGTGAAAACTCATCTGTATGTGTTTCACCTTAGGCGATGTTCCTAACGAATGGAAAATCGCTCATATTTATCCTATTCCAAAGCCTATGGAATGGGAATGTGATATAACAAAAACCAGACCTATCACATTATTGGAAACATGTCGAAAAGGCTTTGTCAAAATCATTACTAACAGACTCTTCACAATACTTGCTAAATACAACATACTACGTGGTAGAAATTTTACTGGTCTACCTAGTAGATTAACTGAAGCACCTATCAAAATTATCAATATGTTACTCGAAGACGCTATAGAAAATAAAAAAGAAATTTGGATTTTATTTTAAGATCTCTCTAAAGCTTATGACAGAGTAGACTTAAAGTTTCTTTGTCTAGCCTTCAACTGTATCAAAGTTCCCCAATTGGCTACCGATCTTCTGATCAATCTTTTCACTGCAAGAAAAAATGCTATTTTTATAGCACATAGAACCTCAGATTATTATGACGTAAAAATTGGTATCAATCAAGAAGAAGTTATATCACCCTTACTCTGGTGCATCTATTTAGATCCTCTTCTTTGTGAAGTTGCCTCACTAAATAAAGGATACACTATTAATCACACTTGGACCTCAAATTTGACTAATATGACCACCAGTTCTCTAAATGCTAGTGTTTCTTCACTCGCCTTTATGAATGACACTAATTGGATTGCCAGTTCAAAACAAGATTTAGAATTTATACTTGAAATCGCTGAAGAATTTTATGATCTTATCAGATCAGCACTTAACAAAGACAAATCCAAACTACTGACTACCAAATTGTTAGATAACACAAAAATTCCTCTTAAATTTGGATCATCTACAATTGACATTATACCAGAAACTGGATCTATCCGCTTTCTTGGAGTCTGAATCAACAGTAGCTGTTCTTCAAAATTCGTCAAACAATAATTTACTTTCGATATAAATCATTTTGTTTCCTTAATGCGTTACAAATCCTTAACTGATAAACAAATTACATACCACGCACTAGCATACTGTGATGCGTTATCTGTAACAACTGCTGCTACTTTAATACCCGCATCTTGAACATTTTTAGTTAAAAATTCAATTCTCCTTTACTTCTTCTATTCTGTTTCGCTCAGTACTTATATCATATGCTTTTCATACAAGAACTTCACCTTTAGATATAATTAATACACTACCTATTAAATTTTGATTTACTACATTTATCCATCCGTCGATAGTTAATATTATACCAATTAAATCAACCTGTGCTTTTTTTCAATTAATTTAATTATATCTTTGCTTGCATTTTCTAAAATTTTTCCTCCTAATCGTTTTCTATGTGAAAGCTTTAGTGTTGGATTAAGAAAATGAAACATTTCCTGAGAATCTTTATTTTCAACCCAACAAAAATTCCATCCATTTGAAATAGTTGCTTTAAGTACTAAATACTACCATTTTCGTTCTTGATTTGTAGATAATTTTCGTATTGCAAAGTTATCAAGAGATCCTGTAATTCCCATTTTATTTGATAAAGTAGAATAAGATACCATATGTAATATAAATTATATTACATGTGATATTCTACTTAGCCTAGATTATAGTATCACATATAATCTAAATATCACATATGATCTAAATATCTTATATAATCTGAATATCATATGTAATCTAAATAACACATAGAATCTGAATATCACATATGATCTAAATGATGTGATCTAATTATCACATATAATCTAAATAATACAGTCTGAATACTATGTATAATCTAATATTTTATTATTTTCTTATATTGCTTTTACATTCTAGCTATGTTTTTAAGTCTTTCTTGGTATTCATGTTTTTTATACTAATATACTTTTATTACCATAATATAATCTAATTATCACACACATATAATCTAAATACCATGCGTTTCTTCTTATTTCTGAGTCATTTAGATGCTAAATTCTATAATGGAGTTGTTGACCCTCTGTAACTGTTTTGATATCTGATTTTATGTTGAGAGTGTTAGTCTCCTGCATCTGATTGGGTGCTGGATTCTATATTAGAGTGCTTTCCCTTTGCGCCTATTTGGTTGTCTTTCTAGGGGTTGAAATAATGTAAAAAAAGATGACAGATAGTGCGGTTAATTTGCTACCTCTATTTTTAATAACCGCCTGTCATGCAAAATTTAATATATAATTTTACGAGATATTGTTAGACCATTGTTACAAAATGAGTAAGTATAATGTTTATCTTATAAAGTATATTTATATTCCATAAATATTTCTATCATATTTCATCTTAATCAAATATAGAGTAAATATCGGGAATGGTAATATGTATATGAGTATTACATGTAAAAAAATTCAATTTGTGTAACTTTCAAGGGATCATATCTGATCCATTTGATTATCAGAATAAAGTAGTTTTGAGGTATACAATTTGAAAGATCGAAGCTGATGCCATTTTACAACCCAACTATTGCCTATTTATTACCGATATATGTATAGCGATTTTGTGTCTGAGGTTGGAGGTATAATATGTATTATTATAGCCAGTCTATTTATACCATCAAGATGTAGCCTTTATGCTATACCTGAATACATACTAGTGTTAGGGTAGTCTTCTTCCATAATTTTATATAATATTTTCAAAAAGCCTTTATATCATATCCGGGTACATATCTAAGAAGTATAAGTCTTACGCATAGGCTATACCATACTTAGATACATACTATCGAGATGTAGCTTTTATACTACACTTGGGTACATACTAGTGTTAGGTAGTCTTCTTCCAATATTTATATAATAGAATACGAAGAAGACTACCCTGAATGACATACCCAGGTTCATACTAGTGTTAGGGTAGTCTTCTTCTAATATTTATATAATAGAATATGGAGAAGACTACCCTGGATGACATATCCAGATTCATACTAGTGTTAGAATAGTCTTCTTCCAATATTTATATAATAGAATACGGAAAAGACTACCCTAAAAAGAATGTATTTATTTGAGTCTCTGAAGTGTTCAAGAGAGGCCAACCAATTTCGTATCTCTTTTTGTATACCTTTATATTACGCAGAGGCTATACTATACCCAAGTATATATTTAGAAAAGTGTAGTCTTCTTCCAATTTTTATATAATAGATTACGGAGAAGACTACACTTTTTCAGATATATACCACATATGTCTAGATATACCCTAAAAAGTGTAACCTTCTGCCAATATTTATATAATAGATTATGTAGAAGGCTACACTTTTTAGGGTATACTAAGTTGTATATTTTTTATGATTTGCTGACGAAGTCTTACGCAGAGACTATATCTACATATACCTGAGTATATATTTAGAAAAGTGAAGTCTTCTTCCAATTTTTATATAATAGATTACGAAGAAGACTTCATTTTTAGATACATATCATATCCATTGATATGTAGCTTTCTTCCAATTTTTTATATAATATTTCTGAAGAAGGCTACATTTTCAGATATATATCATACCCATTGAAATGTAGCCTTCTTCCAATTTTTTATATAATATTTCTGAAGAAGGCTACACTTTCAGATACATATCCATTTTCCTTTCATTTACGATTTGCTGACTAAGTTTGCTATCACTTATTTATTGCATCCATCAAAAAAAAAATAATTAAACATTTCCGAATTTTATAAAGTACTATAAGTATTTTCAAACTAATGACATGCATACCTCAACTATTTCAACCAAACTAATTGCAGAACTCTCACCCACTATGACAGCGCCAGCTCCGATGAATATTTAAGTGACTCAAGTGGTTGTACTAATAATAGATCTGACTTAAAGTCAGATGATTATAATGGCTATGAGTCTAATTATGAGTCAGATAATGAAGAAGCTCCCTACACTTCAACCAGCACTATCAAGACTCCATTGGTTCAACCACCAAATGTAAATGAGCAAACGATTAATGTGGCATATACTTTAAAGCAGGAAAAGTTTAATGATAATTTTTCTTCCAAGGACTTGCTAAATGCTATTTAAGAAATTTTCCTATCACCACCTAGAGATATGTTGGATGAAAAGGGGTCATTGGAATATCTTCCAATCTATTCATTTCTCTTTTTGAATGAAAAAAGGTTTAGTTTATATAATGCTTATGACCAGAATGAAGTGGAAGATAAATTGGTTATCAAAATCGATCAAGACGATCGAGCCCCAAAGTTTTCCGTTACAAACGACATTTTTGAAGTATATAGTTTACCCAGGATTTATGAATGTATTAACGGTCAAAAACCTTTAAGAGTTGTGATTGATATAAATGCTACACAGAAGGATATAGAAGCAAATGGAGTTAAAATGCAAGAAGTATTTATTCGAATCTACATATCTTTTATAAGAGTCTTATATCAAATTCTTGACTGTAATTGAAAAAATATTCTCAATAGGTTAGTAATTGTTATGTCTTCAGATTTTAGCAAGTGTAGCTACCATATTTTATATGCACTGATACTCCTTATTAATCATCATGAACTCAAAGCATTCACAGAATTAGTATATACCTTAACTGGTGAAAAATTCGGCAAGTATATTGATCAAGAACTTCTAGGTCAAAATTTCAATCTTCGCCTTATTGGTTTAGCAAAAAAGGTCATGTGAAGCGCATTCTTCAATTCTCACTAGATAATGGGTGGAATGACCTCAATCATACTAGAGTTTAGCCACCTACTAACTTAGGGCTTAAAGTGAGACCTAGAATATTAAGCATAGAAAAAAATAATAATCCGCTAAGAATATCTGTGGGTCAGGATATATTACAAAAATGTGCAGACCTAGTTTTGTAAAAGCATTCTAATTATCTTAAGGATTGGACTATCGAAAAAAAGGACTCAGAAAACTTCGTATATTTTAATCAGAAAACCCTACTATAATGTTCACTATGTAAACGTATATATGACAAAGATCAGCGGTGATTCGGCCGTGTATATGCCACCAGTGAAACATTTATTGTAAAATATTTCTGGCAAAATAGTGATGAACCTGGGGAATTTTTTGAATGCGACCCATCTATTGCAGAAAAAATTCAGCAAGAAAATAAAAATTTATCTCCCGCCTCTCACAGGATAAAAAGTTCAGGTTTCCTTAAAGCCTTCATAAAATTTTCATCTTAAGCTAAGTATAATGAAGCCCTTACAGCTACAGAAATATACAAGGAGAGATATATAAGACTATTGTTGAATGAAAGCGATATTTATATAGGATCACCTTGGAAAATAGGAAAAACATATGTTCTTGAACATTTTACTATATCTGATAATGTAAATTTACTAGTATTATCTACACGCCACTCCTATTCAAATGCTGTTACTACCAGGCTTAATCTTAAGTCATATTGTGATATTGATGGTAATATAAATCTACCCGATTATAAAAGGGTAGTATGTCAGATAAAGAGTTTACATCATATTACTAATAATTGTAAATGTAACAAAAAATGTAAATGTCATCCGAGCCAATATGATTTATAGCTTGATGAAATAGTGTCTATAATTGCTCAGACGCAGAGTCATTTAGCCAGACAATTAATAGAAAAATTATATAAATTAATCCAAGATGCTAGGCGCATTATTGTTATGAATAATGATTTAACAGACCTTAACATTGAATGGATTAAGACTTTTCGTAAGGATATACCTTTCTCTATTATCCATAATACTTACCAGCCTCAGAAAGGTAAGACATTCCGCTTGGCTCCTAATAAAGAAACTGTATTAGCTGAACTCTGAGATTGGGTCAAGCAAATAGCTTCACTAGCTTTTGAGAATCAGAAAAGTGCATCACTTATCTGCTACCTTAGAAAGGATGTACAAGGGGTGGTTCGCGCCCTTAAGACTGATTTTCCAGAATTGCGAATTAAGGAATATCATGGTAAATCAGATCCAGTAGAAAAGGTGCATGACTTCAGCAACGTAGAAGAATCATGGAAAGATGTAGACCTAGTTGCCTATACTAGCACTTTAAAAATAGGAGTTTCATATACTAATATAAAGTTCAAGCGGGCATTTTGTCTTTTTAATAGCTACATAGAAACAAATGCTGAAACAAAACAGATGTTATTCCGCATGAGATGCATTAAGGATTATGTATGTCATATTGAGCAAAGATCATCTAACGCTCCTATTACAAAAAAGGGTTATTTTAGTGATTATTAAATGCCAGACGTGAATGTCTACTACGGGAATTTCAGAATAGGGAGATATTTTCTGATATAGACTCTATCATACAGAATAAGAATGTACTGACTGTTTGATTGTGGGTGGCCTATATGTTAGAGAAATTCTGTTTCCAGCACTTGTTTGGTTGGAGGATGGTTGATTTTCTTAGAGATGCAGGTATGATAATTTCTATCATAGAATCTATTCTTAAACCTAAAGATACTACGATATCGCTATTCCAAATAGTGAAAGCAAGTTCTCCTATTGTTAAAGCAGAGGAAATATCAAATATATCTAATGCTTCTATTGTTAATCATGAAACTGCTGAATTATTGGAAAATAAGCCTAAGAAAACTTTAGAAGAGATGTACTCTTTAGACAGGCATCATATTATGGATTGTTATGAGATTTTACCTGAAACATTAACCGAAGATTTTATCTCTAAGTATAGAAATTATAATCATATGAAATAGTTCAGAGCTTATAAGCAATTGCGAAATGCTAGTACTAACAATAAAAAGGCTGTTGAGGCAATCACTCGCAAAGGTTATAAAGAAGATAAGCTTACAACTATAACTCAGGCTGAGAAGCATCGAATCTGTCTAGAATTACTAAAAAATTGTACACCTGCTAAAGATATTGATGATAAGGCGAGATATAAAGCTGATGATGTTAAAATACGTCTAAATTCTCCTGAATAAACATCATATCTCTAGGATTTAGTGCTTAAAATGGCTTGAGTGTTTAATAATACAGATACATTGCGCAGTGCTAAAAAATCAGGATTAAAAACAATTCAAGCAAAACTTGATTTACTGAACTCAGCATTTTACGCAACTTATGGAGTAAAATTTAAGGCTATAAATAAAAGTCGCAGGTATTACTACCTAAATTGGTCATTCAATACTAAAGATGCTTCTATATTACCTTCATATCAAATGGGTGAAGAAATTTATTGGGAAAATGAGAAAGATACTCAGTATGGATATAATAAGCTCCCACCTGATGAATTAATATTAGATAATTTTACTAGTTCTAGCAAAGTAGATAACACGTAAATTACGGAAGATATTCAGAACTTATTCAATATGTGCTAATATCATTTGATTATGAATCAGGTATGTGTAGCTTTCTTCTAATTTTTTATATAATATTTCTGAAAAAGGCTACATCTATCAGCATATGTTATTAAAAAAAACCTATATTCTTGCATTATTCTAGCCAGAATACATAGCCACATGGGAGTATTTCTAGGAAAATCGGGTTCCAAGAAATTTTTGACTAAAATAAAGAGCTTAATACATTTTAATCTAATAACATCAAAAACTAAAATGTAATAAAAATCTCAATTTTGCTAAAAAATTCCTGGAATCTGATTTTCCTAGCAATCAATCCACATATTTTTAAGATATAGGCTTCTGCCAAAATTTTATATAATAATCGAATAATAAATGAAATAATATTTGTTTTGTTTAGTTTTTGATAGATAATTCAGAGGGAATTCCTAATGCTCCAAATTTCGAGCTAACCACTAATCCCCAAAGAGGTTAAAACCCTTATCATCTGGCTTAGAAACTGGAACTTCATAGATTCTGGATGACTTTGGAGTTGAGCCTTTAATTACAACTATATCACTTAGTATTTCAACCTGGATTGAATCCGTTAAATTTCTTCCTAACGAATCTGCAAATAGTTGTAAAGAAGCGGAAAATAAGTGTTCATGGGTTGAGGCATTACTATCATCTGATTCAGAAATTAGAGCTTCAGAGATTTTGGGTTGAAGGGCCTTAGCCTCATATTTCTGCCTCATTCGATAATTATGTGCATGATACTTTGCAGAATATTTGAAACAATATTTGGCGCAATACCCTGAATCAGTATCAGTAGAAAATCCACAAACCAGACATGGTCTTTTTTTTATATTTTTTTCATATAATTTCCAGTGTTTTGAACAACCAGTAGTACGAGTACAGATTCTCCCACAAATGGAATTATCTCTCTTGATATACGGGCAAGTAACATGATCTATAACAGTATTTTAGGATATAGAAACCCTTTCACTTTTATTGCAGATTAATTTTACAATAAAAACTATATTTAAATTATTCAGTATTAAGATAAGTCATAAAGACTTTTATACTAACACTATGGATATATTAGATCAACTGACAGAGTGCAAGCCTGAGGGTAAAGCTCATGAAAAAATATATAATCTCAAATCTAATCGCATGATAGCTATAAATGGGTTAGTCTATTGTAAAATGCTACTCGAAGGCTATATGCATTGGAAAGAAGAAAGGCTTTTAATCCAGCCTTTACATGAATTACCAATATTAAGATGATATCTTTCTTTCATTTCTTATCGTATTTGGGATATTGTATTAGAAAGAAGTTTACTAGCAGTGGTTAACAAAAAAATCAGCCTATTGCAGATTTTACTCAAAGCTAATTAGCACAATCTCACTTTATGCCAACTATTAAAATTATGCTGAAAGCATGAAGAGACGAAAGTTTGGAGAAATAATATACTCATAAAATTCCTTCACCATCTGAATCTAGCTCCTTCGAAGCATAGACTGAATGCTTTATATGATGCATTCACTAAAACAAATGTTTTAGAACAGGAATAAATATTAGCACTAGCGCGAACATTTTACTAAAATGTGATTATAATACAAATTATTCTTAGTCTTGGAATGGGGTTCTATGGCTATGTATTTTTTTCGCATATCCTATTTACCTACAATTTTCAAATATGTATAAAAGATATTCTGGCTGGAGCCGATGGCCTCATAAAGAGCCCGCAATAAGTTATAATATTCTTTTTGCCCACTGACCATGAGGTAGATAAATAGCGGAATAAATTTTTCAAATTGAACTTTATCTCACATAATATAATCTGAATACTACGGATTAATCTAACTACTACATACATTCTACACACCACAAAATGTCCGCTATTACAACCAAATTCGTTACAGACCGCAAATTTACTAATGAGATGAGTATCAAAGAGCTCAGTTAGTATGCATCAGAAATGCGTAACCTCTTGAGAGATGATAGAGAGAAAAGGCACTAGGCTCGTAATCATCTCCAAAAGGGTATCAATTTAGTAAAGAACAGGCATTCACATTGATTTCTGACCAGAGAAATAGGCGGTACATAAGTCAAGTACTGATCCTAAAAGAACTAGAATTAGAAGCTGAAGTTAATATAAGCATAGTATATGAGAACGTCCTAGAAGGTAAGACTATTAGAGAAACTGCTCAACGTATTATTCAGGATAATCTTAGTAAAAGAGATGTAAAAGCAATATCTAGAACTTTAATCGAAACAGCTTCTGATCCTGTAGTTACCTCATCACGTCTCTCCAGGCTTCAAAGAGAATTGCGAACCCTCAATGCTTTAGAAAAAATAATCTCTACTACCAAGATTTCGGAGATAACCAGAGCATCTAATAAAATCCAACAGGAGCGTACTGAGCAATGTAAAAATAAAGAACTTCATTATCTGGATCACTTCTCATTAGAATCAGTTAAGGAATGGCTATATTTGTATGTTGTGTCTAACACACCTGATAAACAGACCCTAGCTGATGTAATAATCATGCTCTGTATTCGTCCTGCTGAAATTAAAAACTTGTATATAGCAAATGGAGATGTAACTGGATACGCAAAAAATCGAGGCCAACAGGATATTCCTCAAGTGTTTAGATCACTAGAAAAAAATGAGAAGCGAGCAAGACAATTACTTATATAGATTTAGAAAGCAATCATTTCTGAAGCGTTAAAAGATCCAGGAAAGCCTGGATCAACATACTTAAGTTCATTTCTGAAAAAAGTTAAATATATTCCTAAACCTTATGAGCCACTACTTCCTAGTTCTTTACGCAAATTGGAATCAGTATTTGCTAGCATAACGCATATGCCTAAGAATCCGTCAAAATTTAACACTTATGCTAGAGAAGCTCTTTGACACAGCCCTGACAACCATGTTTTTCCATCTGATAGATATACTATAGTCAATTACAGAAAGCAGGGTCAACCTTATGATCAAGCAAGTCCTTTCAACATCTTTGATGAAAACGGTTCATAAGGAATCAAACTAATCACATATATGGATTAAAGAAGATCCTAGAGGAATCAGATCAGGAGGATTAGCTTTCTAATCTGATATCATTTTTAAATTTATTTTTTCGTTCGCCTAAGATCTAGCATATATAAATATCACAAAAATGGTAACTGATCAAAATATTTCATCTGATGCATCCAGAGAACAGAAAGTTATTAGATATACAAAGATATTAGCCCAGTCATTAGGACTAAATGAGCAAAATGCAGAAGTATATAATGCGCTTTCCAGTGAAATAGGGCACTAAAGAAACAATTAGAAGATTATCATTCCCAATATAACACTTTAGAAAAGAGGGTAAAAAGATTAGAAAGAGATGTTAGAATCTTAAAAATCAAATTGGAAGATCTGGACGAATGTGTAAATAGGAAGACTGTAGTCGACTTAATACAAGAAATAGTTCTCTCACTGATTGGTAAAAAAAGTAAGGCTTTGTACTGTTTTTTCTATTCATCTGAGTCCTCTGAAGATTCTGATTCAGTTGAGACGATAAGAGAGCGAAAAGCTATTCTCATGCTTTTACGCCTTTGGCTAAGCAACAAAGAAGGATACGGCTGAGAAGAAAGTCTAGGACAGTAATAATCAGCTCAGAAGAATTTGCTGAGTTACAGATTGTGCAATAATAACCTTGCAAAATGCCTTAATGGCTATTTTTCAATTGAAAAAATCTTCTAACCATATAAAAGGTATACAGCTAATTTACTTGATCAACTTACATCAGAATTAATACCTTTTATTCTAAAGTATCTTCCAGACCAGGATCTAAAATATGCTAGCAGTATAAATGATATATAGGAAAGAGAGGTAAATCTTGAACGGTCCAGAATAGTTCTCACAGATTTTCAATTTAGGATTGACATATGCGCTAATACAAATTACATTAGTGAAAAAATTGTGAAAATAGCATACGCAAAAGACAATAGTAATTCTAGAGTAAATGGGTTTTTAGGTGAATCTTATTCTACATTAGGAAAGGGTAATCTATGTATTATCTTAAATGCTGACGAGAAGCATAAAAGTATACTCACTGGCGGGAGATCACATGTGATATAAAATTTAAATTTAGCCAAATCAAAAATTATAATATGTTTTCTACCCAAACAATTAAATAAAAATGAATATGTCAGGACTTTTTTCATAAGTATAAGTATATCTAGATAATATATCTGCCTAGAATAGGTTATCTTTTTTCGAATAAATATGGAAATGTGCACAAAAATATGCTAATCACTCCTAGATATGATATATATTATGCGAAGCATCTGACTAATTCCTGTTAATCATGAGAGATCCACATGCAAAGCGCCTAGTTCAAAGAACCCCTCTGGCTCGCCAGCCTGTATTAGATTATCTTATACTCTGAATTTTCTTAGCATTTTTTTGAGATCACACGGTCTCAGAAATCTGGTGACTTTATAACCTATTTTTCTTAGTAAAATGTCACAGTCTCTATATATATATACTAACTAACTTTTGAATATTTCACTTCTTATATAAAATTTATCAATCATGTCATCTGAGCTTGAAGTATTGAAACAGCGTATTATTGAATTTGAGACTAAAAATGCCAAGCTTAAGGCAGAAAAAGCTGAACTTTTAAAGCGGATTATGAAGGAGAATACTAAACATGATATTAAAGTTGAGGAATTGGAGTGTAAGAAGCTTGAGACTAGACTTGCGATAGTGGAACAGGCTTCTTTACTAGTAAAAGAGCAGTCGTATAATGATAATCCTTCTGAAGATAGTACATCTAACTTTAATTCAGTTGCAAAGTATCATGAGAAACTATTGGTAGATGTGAAAACAGATAATTCCTTTCCTGAAGAGGTTTGCTATAATAAACAAGAACTAGTGGCGATGGTATCTGCCAACTCTGCGAAGCACCTTAACAGTAAACCATTAGAAGAGAAAGATATGAATAGTTTCTTGCTTGAGGCTCATAAGAAAATTGCTAGTAGTGAAATAAAGCAATGCAATAAGAAGAAGAAATTTTTACGTGAGTCAGCTAAAAATCAAGTCCATTTGAAATTAACATATGATAAAAAAACTTTCACTAAAAATCAAGATTCAAAATTATCACGTGACAAAAAAACCGTTACTAATGGTAACGATCAAGATTTGAAATTATTACTTAGCACAGGCGATAATATCTCTGCTTTATCATCCATTGAGAACAACTTATCATGCGACATGAAAATGATCACTTGTACTAATAGCGAGGATACCCCATTTGATGAAATATCTAGGCTGATTGTTACACAACCCTTGATAGAAATCAAGCTACTGAATAAACTTTGAAGCATGAACTTTCTAGGCCTATTTCTTCAGTGGGATCAGTTAAACTACATGATAAGTCCATTTTAAACAATACAATTGAGGGCTCTACGCAGAGATTAGCTTATTAGATTGATGAGGCTATGAAAATGGGTCTAAAAGAAATCTTATGTTTGTATCATTATTCCTTTGAGTTCGAAGAAAAAGTAAAAAATATTACAGCTAATGGTAAGACTAAAGATAAAACAACAAGATCAATGATATACAAAGAAATGTTGCAGTATTTACCTAATGTCACTCTGGATAATTTGTGAATTCAAACATATAGGGCCAAAAATATTCTTATGCTATTTGGAAAAAAAGGGGTTGGGATCGATAGAATTAAGTTAGTTACTTGTAATGCGAGTAATATTTCTAGATTAAATATTACTCAAATTCAAAATATTATAGATAAAACTCTTTCTTCTTTCACCCTGAATTTCTAAAAATTTTAGAAATTTACTGAGAAAATAAAATTGTTTCGCTTAAAAACTTTATTTAAAACTTTACAACTCTGTTAGCTAGTTCTTTAGCTCACTTTTACAAAACAGTTTAAAATATTTGAAAGAGTTTATTTTTATTCGAAAATTTTACAAAATGGTTAGAAAATCAGCAAAAACTTCTGTTAACAAAACTAACAAAGGTTGTTACGACTTGCTCAAAGCCAAACAACCTGAGGTTAGCGGTTCTTCTCACTTCAGAGAAAAGCCCAATTCATTCTTGGTTAGTGATAAGAATATTATTGAAGATACTTACGTCAGACAAACCACCCTACCTTCTAATGTTCTCGACACCCAAGAATTTGTTTCCATAGAAGATGATACGAACATGGAGACTGAAATCTCTGACTTTATCATTATTTCTCGCCCTTCTCCTTTTGCTTGCGCTGCCTCTATTAGCAAATATACTAAGGAACTCCTTACTCCCAAATCATCTGTGCGATCAACAATGTGTTTGCGCATAATGATGCATTCAGAGGGCTGAATGTACGCTGTGTAAATTTTGTGCGTTCTGCAGTTATTTACTTCGATAATGCAGAATCCATGTAAGCCGCGCTCACTACCCAACTTCCTGATTTGGGTATTGATAAATTTGTAGATTATACTGAACATAAGGATAACACACAATTTCAAAATAGAACTTTACGTGTTACTGATATTCACCTCAACCTGAAAAAAGATACGATCACCTCAATCTTCTCCAAATATAGTACTATCACAAATATCCACATGCAGACCAGAGACCTATGGCAACATGCATATATTACCTATGACAATCCAGATGCAATCAAATTGTTTTACACAACATGGTCTAGGTATATTTACAATGATTGTGTTCGCATTTACCCTGCATGCTTCTCACCAGAACAAGTCAAAGAAAGGAATGAATACAGGGTTAAATTAACCAACCTTTCCTTTGGAACTTCCGCCTGTGATCTCTAAGATATTATACTTGCTGTCAAAGCAAAATCTTGCTATATTCCCCGTTCAAATAACTATAAATCCAGACCATTCGCCATTCTTTATTTTGAATTAGCTGAGGACTTAAAAAAAGCCATCACAAATGATTATGCTTTTGGTAACAATGAATTACAATGGTGCGCAACTGACTCTAAATGCTGTCACAAATGTGACGCAGCTGACCACATAGTCATGAAATGCCTTATAATTCTAGAACAAAAAAATCAACAGACGACGTTGATGAATCCAGACCCTAGATCTAAATTACCTTCCGTTCAACGACTCTACAATCGCTTCAAATCTGTTGGATCACGCTCACTTATTGTCAAAAACACCACCTAAAAGAAGATAAACCAACAAATTTCTACTCCTCCAAAACCAATCATCAACAAAGGAAAAGGACCACAAACAATCGTTGATTCCATCCACAATCCTCAAAATACTGCATCAGACGAAACAAACAAAAAACTTGACAAAATCCTTAACATGTTAACAAAGATGCAAAAAGATATGTCTAAACTGAAAGCACGTATCTCAAAATTAGAAAAGTATGAATTCAATTCAGACTCTACCTCCATCCTTTTCACCTCTAACATCCCCATAAATCTGCTTCACACGACTTAGTCTTAAATTTCAATCAAAAAAAATGCATTCGTATTGTCAACTTGTCATCTGATGAAAACACCTCCACTTCTAAACCTGTCGACCCCAAACTTCAAGAATATATAGATGAACAAAATGCTATCATCAGAGATCTTCATAAACAACTAAAAGAGGCAATGGCTCAAATCACCCTTCTTACCAACAAGAATACATAATAATTCTCTCACCCTTAACCTTTATTTCTAATCATGATTGATAATAATAATAACAATCTTCTTAATACTGATAATGATACACCCATGTTTTTATCACAACCAGATATTACGTCTTCACCTGCCCCTACTATTACTTTTACTATACATAACGTCAATTCTCTTCAATGTTCGACCAAAAATCAATTTATTAACGACTCTTTCTCAGATTTCAATACTGATTTTGTTGGCTTTACAGAAACCAGATACAAAGCTGATCAAACTTTTTGCAATTCAGCTGACCCAAATTATACTTCCTACTGGAGTAATAACATTAATACTCATGTCGGTATTAGCATTCTAATCAAAAAATCTTGGGCAATTTATGTTCAAAAAACATTTTTAAATCATGATAGATTCATCTACGTTAACCTTTACTTAGCTGGTAACGTTAAGTTTAGAATCTTTTGTAATTATTTACACGCTTCTACTGAAATGCGAATCAAGAAAGAATGGTTAAAATTACATAAAGAAATTATTACCCACATCAAGAAAGGTCTTAAGTCTGACTTCAGAACTATAATTCTAGGTGATTTTAATGCTAACTTAGATACATATTGGTCACTTGTCCGCAAAGGAAAATTGATTCATTGGTAAATAGAATTCTATCAAAAACTTTTTGCCCTAAATTTTATCGATCTCTATGACATATGTCATGATACATCCCAATCAACATACAATTCAGGACTTCATAGTTCTCGAATCGACACTATTTTTGCTTCACATAATTTCACTTCAGAATTTTTATTTTCCTACATTGACACTTCTGACCTCTATTCTTCAGATCATAAAATTGTTTTTGCTTCCTTCTCTGATTTTTGCAAACAGCAATCTGCCAGATCTCGTAACCTACAAAACAAAAGGCAAATCCCTAACCTAAAAGCAATGAATAATGCTAAATGGACTGAATTTGCCGCACACACTAACCTTTACTATCGATATCATAATTTTGATCAATTTAATAACCTTTCTCATAACAACTCCAATATAAACATCCTATGGATCCAAATCAAAACTGCTATTTTTGCAGCAAATCGCAGCTGTATCCCTCAAATTTGGATTTCTCCTCAAGAACATTACAAACATCCCTTTAAACAACCCGACTCTCTCATAAGCGCACGCAAAATTGCTTCTTTTTTACTAAAATTCAAAAACACTTTCATTCAACAACAAATCTGGCCAAACGCTATTGAATGGCATACCATCAAAACAGCTGTTGACAAATTAGTTATAGAAGCCAAACTTCCTACTATCACTCTTTCCCTCTTGTTAGACGTTTCTAATGTTCGTAATGTCAAAAAACAGCTTAAGAATATTCACAAATTACTTTCTGCTCTTGCTAAAATCGATGTCTAACATATCCAAGAAAAAGCCATCAAAACCTTTATCGACAAAAGATGTGATAATCTTCAAAATGACTCTTCTAAAATGATTGATTCAATTTTAAATAGAAAAAAACGTTCTATTGTATTAGACTGCCTACTCATCAAGGATCTGAACACGTTCACAAACCATTTCACAATTAATCCAGATGAGATCAAAAACGCTACTATTAATCATTTCCAAACTTTGCACTTCCTTCTTCACCTGCTCCACTAATGTCTGCTAAATAGACTGACCAATTTCACCCTAGAGAGTATGTTAACGAATCATACTATTCAAACTTAATGCAACTACCTACATATGATGAATGGATGGCTGTTCTCAAATCACTTTCTAATAATAAAGCTGCTGGTCCTTCAGGAATCTCTAACGAAATGCTTTTCCATCTAGGAGACAAACTTCAAAATTTACTATGAAAACTCATCTGTATGTGCTTCATTTTAGGTGACGTTCCTAACGAATGGAAAATCGCCCATATTTATCCTATTCCAAAGCCTATGGAATGGGAATATGACATAACAAAAACCAGACCCATCACATTATTGGAAACATGTCAAAAAGGCTTTATCAAAATCATTACTAACAGATTCTTCACAATACTTGCCAAATACAACATACTACGTGGTGGGAATTTCGCTGGTCTACCTGGTGGATCAACTGAAGCACCTATCAAAATTGTCAATATGTTGCTCAAGGATGCTATAGAAAATAAAAAAAAAATTTGGATTTTACTCCAAGATCTCTCTAAAGCCTATGACAGAGTAGACTTAAAGTTTCTTCGTCTAGCTCTCAATCGCATCAAAGTTCCCCAATTGGCTACCGATCTTCTGATCATTCTTTTCACCGCAAGAAAAAATGCTGTTTTTATAGCACATAGAACTTCAGATTACTATGACGTAAAAATTGGTATCGATCAAGGAGAAGTTATATCACCCTTACTCTGGTGCATCTACTTAGATTCTCTTCTTTGTGAAGTTGCCTCACTAAATAAAGGATACACTATTAATCACACTTGGACCTCAGATTTGACTAATATGACCACTAGCTCTCTTACTGCTAGTGTCTCTTCACTCGCCTTTATGGATGACACTAATTGGATTGCCAGTTCAAAACAAGATTTAGAATCTATACTTGAAATCGCTGAAGAATTC
>CAJVPP010001290.1:0-21061 GCA_910592005.1 Funneliformis mosseae | reverse complement strand
AATAATTATATCGTAACTTCACGGGTAATCGCCGATAACTCCACAGTTACTATAGCAATGCATTGATTGGTGGATTTTGCCACTTAATTTCATTGGCACAGATATTGTCATATTTAAAGACTACCATTCGAACCATCACATCAAGAGGAAATCCAATGGTCTAATTTTATTTTTATGATCCTGCATGGCGGATTAAAATGTTTTAGTTATAATATGAATAATATGCAAGGTTAGATTGAAGCATATATTTATGCAGATGGAAACTATTGCAAATATTTATTAAAAAATAAAATATATGTATTTTATGTTCCTCTTTTAGAATATAAAAATAATTTTTAAATAATTTATTATCATTTTTCATTCATCGCATTAAAAAAACTAACCCCATTATTTTCGCCAGGTCTGTCTTCGTTATTCAAGTTGTTAATCTAAAACTTTAAATTTTTCAGAAATTCGTCTCAAGTCTAAATCTTCACTTCTTAAATCTGACAATAAATTACAAAATATCAATCAATGTATGTGAATAGAGGAAAAAGGAATTGCAATAAGGGCGTATATTTCGGAAATTCTTGTGGGACAGGCGGACATTACCATTGAAGGTTTACAACTGTTACATTGATTTGTCAATTTTAATTTCACGCGAAAAGATGTATTGCTAAGCTTGGAAATGATCATACAATTTATAAATTAAGCTTTACCTAATTCGACTCACAAATGTCATTAAAATGATCGAACAAAAAAATCACTTTTAATTACATATATAGAAAGCGAATATGAACAGTTTATAATATATATATTGTATCATATTTTTTTTTTTATTTTTTACAAAAAAAAGAAAAAAGAATTAAAATTACTGATAACATGTCAAGTATTATAACAAACGAAGTGCAAACCAAAAATGCATTGGGAGAATGGATCGAAAATGCTATTAAAGATGAATTTATTGAATATTATGAATATAATGTTTTTAATAGTACAACCAAGGTTGGAGAAGGAGGATTTGGTAAGGTTTATAAAGCAAATTGGAAAAATACTTCCAACATATTTGCCCTGAAATCATTTGGCCTCGGCAACGTCACAATAAAGGAAGTTGTAAACGAAGTAAGTTGAATTTATTATTTTTAATATTATTATTATTTCGAGTCAATTAATTAATTATTTTTATAAAAAAATTGAATAGTTAAAATTAATGCGAAAAGTTGATTTCCATCCGAATATCATTAAATTCTACGGTATCACCAAAACAGAAGGTAAGTTTATCTGAACTATCTTAATCGGATAGGAATATTGTTATAAATAATTTTTTTAAAACAAATTTAGATAAAAAGAATAAAAACACATTCAAGTATTTACTCGTAATGGAGTATGCCGATGGTGGTACCTTACGAAGTTATTTACAGAAAAACTTTTCAACCATTGAATGGGATCTCAAGTTAAAGTTCGCTACACAAATTTCCGATGCCATCTTGTGCTTGCACGAAAAAGATATTATTCACCGTGATCTCGTAAATAAATATTTATTAATTTTAATTTTAGGTATTTATAAATGATAAAATTCTAACATATATTTTTTCATATACGAAACAGCATTCGAATAATGTATTGGTTCATCAAAAATCAATTAAATTAACCGATTTTGGACTTTCTAAGCGAATAAATGAAACCACCAGTTCTGTAAATCAAATCTCGGGAATTTTGCCATATATTGATCCTCAATGTTTCAAACAAAATTTATATAAACGTAGTAAAAAGTCAGATGTTTATAGTGTTGGTATACTGTTATGGGAACTTACTAGCGGAAGAACTCCATTCGGTTTAGATGAAAATCAGTTCACTTTAGCCATAGAAATTGCTGAAGGACGTCGGGAAGATGCAATTCCTAATACACCTGACGAATACGTTCATATATATAAAGGTAAATATTAAATTATATTACGTACGTGTGTATGTATATAATATATATATACGTGTGTTTTTTATTTTTTATTTTTATTTTTATTTTTTTAAAAAAAAACATGTTTTAATTTATTTATTTAGAATGTTGGGATAATGACCCTGATAAAAGACCCGATATACAACAAGTTTTTGGAAGATTAAGTGCGATGGGTGAAAAGAAAGAGCATCTCTTAGAAGAAATACCTGTTACCACCAACAATGATATTGATGTGACTTTGGCACATTCAAATTCAATGAATTCAAATAATTTGTCTTTATTATTAAAATTTGATCAATTAGTTGAAGGTTATGACGAGGATTCAGAATCGAAGGGAAATGAAAAGCAAGAACCAACTAATGAGGGTTCATACGATTTAAATTCTGCGGATAATTCAACAGAGAATAACGAAAATTATGACGAGGATTCAGAATCGAATGGAAATGAAAAGCAAGAACCAACTAATGAAGGTTCATACGATTTAAATTCTTCGGATGATTCAACAGCGAATAACGTAAATGAAAAGCAAGAACCAACTAATGAAGGTTCAAACGATTTAAATTCTTCGGATGATTCAACAGAGAATAGCGAAAATGAACATGACCTTGCTTCACTTTCGGATGAATTATATGATTATCTTTTTGACCAAATTGATGATGAGTATGAAGACCTTGTTGAAGAGATCACAAATATCGTTACGGAGAATGATACTACTTTAGAAGAAATGTTTGAGTGGCTTGAACAACATCAAACGAATTCAAGGTTCATTTGTTTACTTGGTTTCTTTTATTATAATGGAATGGTAGTAGATCTGAATTATGTAAAAGCCAACAAATTATTCCGTAAATCAATCAAGAAAGATGATGCTTTATCAATGTATTTTCTTGCTAATTCATATGAATCTGCATGGGGTTGTGAAATTAATGTTGAATTATCAATGAAATATTATGAAAAAGCTGCAAATAACGGGGTAATATCAGCATATAATATTCTAGCCAATTATTATCATGAGAATGAGAATGATATTAAAGCTTTTGAGTATTATAAAAAAGGCGCCGAAAATGATGATCCCTTTTCTCAATATAATTTAGGAGATTATTTTGAGAATGGAATTGGAACTCTTGAAGATCAAGATCAGGCTATGTTCTGGTACAAAAAAGCTGCCAAAAATGGATCTTCCGAAGCCAAAGAAAGATTATATGAATTATATGAAACGTTGTTCGCGTAATATTTATCAAAACCATTCACAAATTTTAGCAATTTTCTCGAGAACTAGATTGGTTAATTTGTTTGTAATTTAACTTTTATTTTTTTTTTTTTAAAAAAAAAAAAAAAAGTTGTTAGATATAGAATTTGAATTATTAATTTTAGCCAAAGTTAAATTTTTTTTTTTTATGGGAACCGTAATTTTTTCTCACCATTAACTAACTAATGCATAATTTATTATAACAATAAAATATTTTAAACTAAAAAATATTAAAAGGATAGATTTTAGTTTCCTAAATAAAAGAAATAGATCCTTTAACTTTAAATATGATGAGAAATCTTGGTAGAGTAGCCTATTCGAGGAAAAAAAAAGAAGTTAATACATTTATTACCAATTTTAAAGGATAACATACTTTGTTATATACCTCATTGTTATCGATAACTAAAATTTCAGCTTCCTGAGCATTCACAACGTCCACAACAAACATAGTAAATAAATTTTCATTTCCATAACGACAATATTCCAATGAAATTCTAGCATTCTTTGCAAACCATAATTTTCCTGGCATAAAATAATTAAAATTAATAATAATAATAATGATAATAAAATGGGATTATTAAAACATATTTATATATACATATATAAAAGAATAGAGATTTTAATGATCGTAAACCTACGTGGATTTTGTCTTGAAACTTCTTTCAGCATCCCTTTTTGAATAATACCGCACATGCCACAACTTTCCGCACAAAATTTTCGATCATCATTCCACAAGTTTTCCGTACTACATGCATAATAAGTTCCATGAAACATTCTATGGACTAACATATTTCCATCTTTTGCATGATTCTCGGCGATTAACTGTTTATGTTCCAAAAATTTATCTGTTATCATTTTAGACATTTGTAATCTTAAAATAAACTTGATTTCTGCATTATTATGAATTGTGGAATCGAATCGTGTCTTAACGCGATCATAATCAGGATCATTTTCGGAAAGAAGCGTTAATTTTGAGGTAGTAAGAGTATGAATTTCTTCCCAAAAACAATTGGAAGTACAATAAGTGAAAGATTTTCCGGAATTATTTGGATCAGTTGATCTTGGAGAGTTACAGTTTTTTCGACCACAACAAAAAGAGCTTTCGGTAGAATTTCCTTTATTTATGGGAAAGGTTTTACCATTTCCAAGTGATCCGGAATTCTTTAATGGGGATAAATCCTGCGTGAAATTGGCAGTAGAAGTAGTGATGGTAGTGACCTCTAGATTTTCAACAGTGTTAGGAACTACGTTGACAGTTGGAATTACACCTTCGTTCCTAATTGTGGGAAATACTTTTAAGGGAGTAGGACTTTCGTTTACATTATCACGATTTTTATGTACAAAACAAGAAAAGCAAGAAAGCAAAGAAGATTTCATCGTTAAGCCAGGAAATTTATTATGAGAACTTGATCAGAACGAAATGGAAAAAAATTTTTTATTTTGCTAATATATATGATTTTTTAAACTTCTATTACAATACAAAGTATAATATACGTTATCAGTAAGTTTATTTTATTGTAACGATATGTGATATGCCGTGCCGATCAATTACCGAAGAAAATGTTACCTGTTTATTCGGTATCATCATTTATTCGCTCTATAATACGAAAAAAAAAAGACCTAATAATCGCAGTCAGAGAAAACAATGAAGTATGCTACTGCGCCACTTAAATCAAAGTTAATATGGTTTTATTAATTAAAAGTCGGGGCATCCTTAAAATGTACCCGGGTATAGTCTTATCCCTCCATATATAAATAAAAAAATTTTTTAAACTAAGCATCACGTGACAATCAAAGTTGCAGAACAGGTTAAGAGCCTATACCCCCCTCATTTTGATATGATAAAATAAGATTTTTATGCGTCATTTGTTGATATTTAATGCAGGGTGAAATTTGAGCTGCGTGATACGAAACCCCCTAATTTTAAAACCATTTATATTCGGTGTTTTAAATTCGATCTTTTCTTGTTTGCAATTCTAAATTATTATAATGGCTGACGAAAGCCAAAGAGGAAGCATAAATGGTCAGGCTAGCAACACGGACGATGCAATTACAAGTTCAAATAATGATAATGGTAACGAACAGCTTACAATATTGATTTATTAAATAGTAACTTAATCAAACAAAATAATAATAATCAAATCTTTTTTTATCAGCTGGGCAACTTCCCTGGTTTTCTCCCATAGCTCCAGGAAATGTAAGGGACAGAACATTGGAAAACGATGTGAATGAGCCTGCTGAAACTACTTCTCTGCTAGGTGCTCGTGAGCCTTCTGTTAATTATAGTCATTTTCCTTCCGCAAGAACTTCGTCCGAGGATGATATCGCCGTTGGGTAGTATTTTATTTTGTTATCGATTAGCAGATATATTCACAATCTGAACGAATTCACTTTAATTAGGATGATTTTTATATTCTATTTTGTTCGTTATTAAGCAATAACTTATTATATATATAAATAGTTTATTTTCGCGTCCTAAGCCTAAACGACCTACTTTTGGTGCGCGACGACATACTTGGAATCCTTCGCAATTAAAAGCACTCACTGAGCCAATTCGACGATTTAAGAGAAGAAGTGGCGCTTATGATGAAGACAAACAAGCCTTGGTTAGTGAAGGAAGTGGTATTCGTGTTTGGTACGACGATTATACGACAATCGGTAAGATCAATTTATCATCATTTTCTTATTTTCATTCAAGAAAGAATCTCATTTACCCTTGGTTACGTTACGTTTATTCAGATTGGATCCACGATTACGTCAAAGAACGAATTCGTGTACGCAAGCTAAACTCAATTAAAGGAATTCGTGGATGGATAATTCAAACATATGACGGTGCACAAGGCTGGATTCTCGTTTTTCTAATAGGTAATTTAATAAATTCGCCTAGAATGTTTCTGAAAGTTTCTCGATTAATTCACTAATCCGAATTTATTTCGTTAACAGGTATCGTAACAGCCTGTTTCGCCGCTAGTGTCGACATCGCGGCAGAATGGGGATATGATTTGAAAGAAGGATATTGTACAACTTCCTTTAGATTAAACAGGAATTTCTGTTGTGCCCATAAAAATAGTAAATCTTTAGATGTAATTTTTTTTTTGTTGATCTAAATATATAAATGCATATTAAATTGTTATATTTAATAATAGTAAATGGTGAAGAATGTGAAGAATGGAAGTCATGGTCTCAAGCTTTTCAAATAGATAATAATGCTGACATGTTCAATTTTTTTTTTTATGTTTTTGTAGCGGTATGAAAATATACTAAACTGTTATGAATGCTTTATTCAATACTTTGTTAAAAAAAAAATATTTTTTTTTTTTTAGTTTCTTTTTGCGACTGGTTCGGTTTTGCTTGTAAAACATAATTCTTTATATGCCACCCCATCATCAAAGAGTTCCACTCAACAAGTTGTAAAACCGAAACGGAAACAATTGAAGCCTTACGCCGCTGGTAGTGGTATTCCCGAAGTCAAAACTATCTTAAGCGGTTTTGTAATTCGTGGATTTCTCGGTATCAGAACTCTTTGGGTCAAAGCATTATCACTGGTATGTAATTAAAACTTTTCACTATTATTTAAGAAAGCTAATTAATTTTAAATTTCTTCAGGCTATGGTAGTTTCGGCTGGCATGACACTCGGAAAAGAAGGTCCATTTGTTCATATTGCCTGTTGTATTGGTAATATTTTAAGTCGTCTTTTTCATAAATACAACAAAAATGAGGGTAAGCGTAGGGGAATTATATCAGCTGCAGCAGCTGCGGGTGTAAGTGTAGCCTTTGCCGCACCAATTGGAGGTGTTCTATTCTCTTTGGAAGAAGTTAGTTATTATTTCCCAAGTAAAACTCTAAGCAGAAGTTTTTTCTGTGCCATTGTTGCCGCGGTTTCATTAAAGGTAAATATTATTCGAAAGGGATCATTCCGTTTTTTTTTTTTTAAAAATAGATATATTATGGTGTATATTAATGTTTGACATTGTTAATATTTATTAATTTAGTTGATAAATCCATTCGGCACAGGAAAAATCGTTATGTTCCAAGTTTCTTATGATAAGGATTGGCATACTTTTGAAATAGTCAGTTTCTTGATTCTTGGAATCTTAGGGGTAATATGAAATTAATTAATTAAGTTTATGCATTTTCTTCCATTTTATATTTTATTAAATTATTGAATTTTTAGGGATTATTCGGTGCATTATTATGTAAATTAATTATCTTATATACAAAATATGTTCGAAATCGATCATGGTTGAAAAAATGGCCGGTAGTTGAAGTAATGATGGTTGTTATAATCACCGCGTCTGTAAATTATTGGAATAGATATACCAAGATGTCAAGCACGGATTTAGTGTATGATTTGTTTAGCGAATGTAAAGGTGAAAATGATCACAAAGGATTATGCGTGTGCGTTATTTATAACTCTTTCCCCAGACATTATATTTATATAAATACTAAATCTGTTAATCCCTTTCATGTTGCAGAAACTCACCCGAGGAGATGTTTGATGTATTCTGTTTACTTGGACTCGCACTAATTTCAAAATTTCTTACATGTGTAATTACGTTTGGAGTAAGAACACCTGCTGGAATTTTTATTCCTTCCTTACTTATTGGAGCATGTTTTGGAAGAATGCTTGGAATCGCCATACAATACCTAACTATGTAAGTGTAAAGAAATCAACATGCATTAATGAATCATAATCAGTAATATATTTCTCTTAAATGAAAATTAATAGGACACATCCGGATTTTCCCATATTTGCAGCAGTATGTAATCAAAATAAAGATAACGATTGTGTGATACCAGGTGTATATGCAATGGTTGGAGCAGCAGCTTCATTAGCTGGAGTTACAAGAATGACAGTTTCTTTAACTGTTATTATGTTTGAATTAACCGGTGCTTTAACTTATGTTTTGGTAAGATATATAAGTACCCCTTTTTTAAAAAAAAAAGACATTAATTTAATTATTATTTTTTTCTTGCTCTTTAAATTATAGCCAATTATGACAGCTATAATAATATCAAAATGGGTAGCAGATGGAATAGTAAAGCATGGTATTTATGAACTATTGATAGATTTAGTTGGTCATCCGTTTTTAAATTCCAATGAAGAATATGTTGAAGCTACCACTACATTAGAGTTATGTCAGAGAGATTTAGAAGTTATTGATGTTAAAGATCCGAATACTATTGGTGAACTTAAGGTTAAGCTGAAAGTATTAGGCAAGTGTTATTTCCTTCATAGCATATGCGTGTATATATATTTATATATACTTGGTTATTTATGATTTGTAATATTTAGCTATGTCAGGATATTCGGATGCAGGATTTCCTATTGTAGATGATTCCATATTGGTTGGATATATAGCGTCAACTGAACTAGAACATGCAATAAACTCGTTGCATAGTTCAGATGATACAATACGATGTTGTTTTAAAGAACCTCCTTTTGATTCAGAATCTGTTAATTTTACAGTTTACACTGATCAGGTAATAGCTCTGAATTAATAAACAGCATTTTTTATTATATTTTATACATAAATATCTAACCGATTTACTTCGTAGGCTCCATTAACAGTTTCGCAAAATGCTTCATTAGAAGTTGTATTGGAGATGTTTAAGAAGTTGGGATTAAGATATATTATTGTAGTAAATTGTGGACAATACGTTGGTGTTATACATAAAAAGAGATTGTTGGGGTATTTAAGGCAGTTGGAAGGTAAAAAAGATGATGATTTTATTCGAGAATAGGTATTAAGGTAGTTTCTCAAAGCTTTCTTGCAGACTGGAAGATGATTACTGAAATGATTAGAGTGCGAAGGCGAATTGAAGTATTTTTTTTATTTATTTATTATATTATTAACGAATAAATTATGAGTTATTTAATTTTATTCTTGTAAATTGTTGCGCGTAAATATGAAAGAATGTAATGATTCACAAATAGATTTATTTATTTTTTATTTGTCTTCCTACCATTAAACATATCCAAGAAAGCTTGAGGAGCATTTCGATGCCATTAACGACATATTCTTTATATTTTAATTTACCTTCTTTCAACCATTGTACCATATCCTTTTGGAATGATTCATAATATTCTTTATAATGGTCAAATACAATAAATCCATGAACTATAATTCTTCTAGGTATAATTAATCCAAGATTTTTAATACCATATGACGTTGATTTTGCATTATTATATTGAGAAATCATTCCACACGCAATTACGCGGGCGTTTATGTTTAAATGTGTTAAAACTATATCAAGTGTTTCACCTCTACAAGATGTTTGATTATTAAAATAATTTTTTTATAATAATAATATTACGTAAGGGAGTTTGATTGACTTACCCAACATTATCAAAATAAATATCAATTCCTTCGGAACAAGTTTCTTTTAAAGTTTGATCTATATCAACTTTTTTATAATTAAAGGCATGATCAAATTTTAATTCATTCAAAATATAATCGACTTTACTATCATCACCAGTTGACCCAACAACTTTTAATCCTTTAATTTTGGCAATTTGTCCCACAACTTGTCCAACAGCTCCAGCAGCAGTCTGTGTAATTTAGAAAGGTGATTTTATATTTATATTTTTAATATAAAATATGAAAATAAGTTGGACTTACCGAGATAAAAATAGTTTCTCCTTGTTTTGGTTTACCAATCATAAATAAACCAACATAAGCGGTCATACCTGGCATATCCAATAATCCAAGAAAATAACTAAGTGATATACCAATGTCTAATGCATCTTTAAGAGCTTGTTTATATAATAACGCGTTTTTCGCTGCTGCGGGAGAAACTTTGGTATATTCTTCCCATCCTATATAAAAATTTAAAGCATTTAATCCAAACGTCTCGTCTCATTCTGATTGCGTATAGTTTGGAAAAAAAATCTGTTACATACCATTGTATAAAGATGTATGGTGAAAATGATGTATTATTGGATTGGATGACTATTTATTTCATTGTACACGTTCACACTTAGGTATAAATTAAACTTTTCTTATACTTTATACATACCTCTTCTTTCTTCCGCTTTTTCTTGTTCTGCGAGTAATAAAAGCTGTTAAATATACTTGTCTCTTACTTAAATATGGAGAATGGAAATGAGAACAATGCGGTCGATGAGAACCACGAGAATACTTACGATGGTAAGATTGTTGTGCGTGATAGTTTTCCAATTTATTCAAGTTTATTAGTGACTAACACTTCACATTTCAGGAAATGGTAATAAGGACGTACGAGAGTCTGACCAGAAGGCAGATTGAATTGTATGATTCTCTCCCTCATAATGCAAAAATCACATATTTGGAAGGGATTATCGAGGAAAGAAAAAAATCGGTATGTTTATTTATAATCAATACTTCACTATAATTAATAATAACATTAGTTTTTTCGTCGGATTTTCTTTCCCACGAAACCTTATAGGAGGTTGGATCAGAAATAATGGGCTGTACCATATACACATTCATCACTTGTCTCATCATATCAATCTATGGGTTGTATTTCAAAAGCGAGGAATCGTCAACAAAATTTTTTATTGTACTATTAAATAGTATATACTACTTAGCTAAAGTTCTTTTGCTGAGAACAACTATGGAAAGGCTCGGTGTTATTTATGACAATAAAGTTCGCGTTTATACATTAATTCCATTAATTGTGTGTACGCCATTGGCAATACTCTTGGGAATTTTCATCATTTCTCCAACCTTATCCATTATTACACTTGTGAATGTTGGGATTGATATCGCATTGTTAAATTTTATGCTTGAACCACTTGCTGAAATAGGGAAAAAATGTACTGCTTTGCAAAAATAATATAACACAAAAAGGACGTGATTAATTGCATAAATTTTTTTTTAATTAGTTCGATGCGAACTGAAAAAATATACTGCTCTGCAAATAATATAACGTGATTAATTGCGTAAATTTTAGCTGATGTCCATACCCAGATTAGTCACCTTTTTTCCATTGATCATTATTACTAGCAATTACAACACCAACACCACCAGCCTCCATGACCTTTCCCACGGAGAATGCGTTTATATAATTTTTTTCATTTTTTTCACAGACTCTCATTCTACCACGCATATACGGATCAAGTGACAGATACGTTTTTGATAAGAATTTCAATACGGTGGAGGAAATGTTGATCTTGCGTTCGATAAATTAACAAAAAGTTCCGGCGTATACATGAGACAATCCTATCGCTAATGTTCCCAAAATTATACCAAAACAGTTCATTGAAAAGATTCTAATGGTATAGTAGTTATTATATCAGCTTTACATATACCAGTGGCGCTCAAAAAATATTGCATCATTAACTTGTGACAAGAAATATGACTTATCTATTCAATAGTATGAAATCGTTGTATACATCGGATCCCAATTCAACCCAAATTTTTATGAATTGCATCCCATAATTGATCATAATTGATCCTGACGACGATCCATTTCATTCCAAGGTGTTTTATGGGATTTAAACCGTTGCTTTATAAGATGTGTAATGTGTTTAAGATCATTATCCTGTTGAAAAATAATATTATCCTTAACCATTCCATGCCACATGATGGTTCCTAATAGGTCTTCCTTTAAAATTTGACAATATAAATCACCATTCATATGTCCATAAATTCGGAATATGTTACCAATCCCATCAGATGTAAAACATCACTACACCATAATATTACCCCATCCAAATATAACTGTAAGTTTGATATGATTGTCTCTTAATGATTCTTCTGACTTTTTTCAACAATAAATCATATATTTGACTCATTTGACTAAACCATCTTACTGTTCATGATTTGTATTTTTTGCAAATTTCATTATATATTTTTCGAAGATATGGTTTTTTGCATTTAACTCTTATACTCATTTTATTTCTATGTAAAATTCTCTTATTGTATATTTACTAACTTCAATTTGTTCTTCTTTTTGAATTACAACAATATTGTTACATTACCTATTACAATTAATCTCAAAACTTTTCATTCATATTGACCAGTTAAAAGTTATAGATGTCTAAGTTTAGGCTGATCTTTATTGTTACCAGTTTTATCTTTATATTACTTGACACTTATTTCTTAAAGTGTAGGTATAAATTGACTATAAAACATTGTAGAAAAATTATAATATTTTAATATCTAGTGATTATAAAAAGATGAAATAAAGTTTATTAGATTTGTCAGATTAAGATCTATCTAAAGATAGTATTTTTAAATTTTTAAAATTAATATTTATTAATATATATTAATTTTTCAATTTTTCAATTTTTTAAAATAACTTATTAACTAATAATTATAAAAAAATAAAGAAAATAAAAAATCTCTTTCTGCTGATCTTTTTGATCAAATGTCTCCAACAACTAGAAGATAAAGTACATACAGAAAAAAACCTAAATCTTATAATAAAAATACTTCAAATTCTTTAGAAAACAGTAAAGAATCTAATACATCATCCTCTAACGAACACGAAAAGAACAAAAATGACGATACAGTTACTAAAGTTACAAAAAGACAAAAATTGAAACTTCAAAACTCAATATCACTCCAACAGTTACAGAAACTCCAAATACTACTCTAACAGTTACAGAAACTCCAAAAACCATTCAACTAACACCAAACACTATGCAACCCACTTCTATTACTCTCTAAAATAACTTTGTTTTTGAAGATTCTGAAGTCTATGAAATGGAAATAGATTCTGCTAAAAAAACTCCACTTTCTTCACCACAAAAAGCTAACACAAATGATTTTATATATGCAAAGAACTCAACAAATAATACTGGTCAATCTTCATATACACCCTCTACTGACAAAGGAAAAAATAAACAATACTTTTGGGCTAATCAAGTTGAATAAAATGTAAATGATTCTAACTAATCACGTAATACCAACGTGAAAAATACTACTTTTAATATCATTATCTCTCTAACGTGTTTTTTTATATCTGATAATGCTGCAGATATCACTAGCAAATCTATCGCTAATAAAAAAAATTTCATCAACAGGCTTTTTGTTAACTTTCCTGATTATCAAGAAACTTTGTACAATTCCAAATTAAGAAAGTTCTTTGTTTATTTCCAAATTCTTGATCAACTAACACATGCTGTTACAAAAGTTCAGGAAACACAATACAACCCCATATTTGTGATCACTGATCTATCTGCCAAAAAACAATGGATAGATGCTAAAAAAGGCAGATATATTAAAGTTAATGATATTTCTTTATTTGTCAAATCAAATGTAATACAAAATTTTTCTAATAATGGGTACTATTACCAGATTTTTAATGATCATTAGGACCTCTGCCAAATAACATTTATAGTCTACGAATCACCTGATGCTATAAAATCCTTTTATAATAACGTATGGTCTTTATCATTATTAGATTTCACAGTTCGTATTAAACCTACTGACCTTGATACTATGTAATTAATCTTACGATAACAATTTGAAATAAAACTAACTGGATTACCATTCAACATAACATAACGAGATTTACTAACCTTTCTAGAGTTTATTAAAGCAAAAACATGTTTTATACCATGTGATTTCTAATATCATAATCATCTTTATGCGTATATCAATTTTGACAACCAAGATGATTATGACTCTGCGATCAAATCTCAATATAAATTTAAATCAAATATCTTATTCTAGGTTAATCTTGCTGCCCCTCACTATAGAAGATGTAACAACCCTAAATATAAAGCTAAAGACTGTATATCTCAAAGACCTTTAAATCCATATAGGCAATTATACAATTGTTTCAAACCTACCACTTACAGACCTCCTTGAAAAACTAATTCACGCCTAAACAACTATACTGTAAATGCATAATTGAATCAAAATCAATAAAATTCATACGCTAATGCTCTGAAAACTAATAAAAATCCTAAGCATCAACAATAAATCTCAGATATTTCTACTGCTCTAAACGATATTTTGAAATGTTTGACTGATATAGATAATAAACTGATCACTCTTAATGACAAAATTATTACAGTGAAAAATGAAATTATTATTCTTCAAGAAAACCAAAAAGATATAGACTATCGTATAACTAAATTGGAAAAATGTAACAATATTGTTTATACTAAAAGAATATATGATAGTGAAATAGAATTTGATATTTCTCAAGAACTATCACTTGAATTATCACGTGATTGACCTCTTTCAAATCTTTTAACTAATATATCTCCTTTAGATAAAGTTACCAGTTTAGAGAATCAATTTGTAGAATCCTGATCTGAAATCAAAAATATTGCGAATAGCATCCAACAGATCCTTCAAACGCTTCCTTCTTCTTCTAAATGAGTATACAACTAACTAACAATAATAATATAAAATTGCATTATACGAATCCTCATAATAATAATTTTCTTTCAAATGACTCTTTTACAAATATTATCAATAACCTAAACCTCATTTCCTTCATAACATATAATGTTAGAAACTGTTTATTAGAAACTAAACTTTAAATTATTAACTATTTTTTTAATAACTTTAATATAAACATATTAGGTTTAAGTGAAACCCATCTTAACCTGTTACAAGCTCATTATTTTAATAAGAACATTCATAACAAATCTTTTAAATATTTTTTTCATTCTTCTAATTGTCATCAAAACTGTCAAGGTATCAGATTGATAGTTCATAATAATTTAAGCATACTCATTTTTAATCAAGCTTTATTTTTTGATCGTATTATTTATCTTAACTTTCAATTTAAAAATAAATTCAAACTTTAGGTTATTTAAGTTTATTTACCTGCTTCTTATTATGATAAAAAAGATTACCAATATCATCTTCAAGTCCAAAAAAAATTGATGAACATTTTAATAGATAGTTTACATCATAATTTTCATATTATTCTAATGGAAAATTTTAATATAGATATAAATAGAAAATATAGATTCAAATTTCAAAAGTAGCTACAAAATTTCCTTCATAATATCATTAATTTTAGTTTCATTCACACTTTTACCCCCTTTCAATTCACATACCCCCTATGTTCCATTTCTTTTCTTCCTATGATTCAACTTCTTATATAAACTACATCTTCACCTCTACCAATCTATTACATAATCTCACTTCATTTCACATCTTAAATGACTTCTGTTATCTTTATTCAACTGATCATTATCTATTACTTATTACTCTTTATAAAAAAAATTTTTTTTCTCAAACATTCTCAACCTATCAAAAATAACATAAAATTAAAAAACAGTCCTTCTTTTATGATAAGACTACTTATCTTTATTGGGATCTCTTTTCAGATAAAGCTGACCTATTACTTAAACAAAATACTAAATTTAATGATATTTCCATCCAAAACCTTTACACTTTTAACTATCTAATCAATGAAGCATAGGAGTTCTTTACCCAAACTATTATAAAGTTAGCATTTAAATACATTCTAAAACAAATCACATCAACTCATCACAATTCCCTTTACTCATGTTTAAATTCCTCAATCCACAAATAAATTAACAAAATTCAAAAACTTTATTATTGATGCAAAATTTTTTCCCTATCTTCTTCTTCTTCCAACATTACTTCATAAAATTTCTTTCTCATTTCATCTAAAGATTACAATTTTATTCTCAAAACTGCAGCTGAATATTTTATTTCTTCTAGTTCATTAAATGGCTATTATGATAACAACTGCCTACTTCTATACATAAATAAACTAAAGTACAACATTCTGAAACTATTACATACAAAATAACTTTTTATTAGTTAAAAAGAAAATAATGAATGTATACATCAATTCATTCAAAGACATGTTGATAATTTCAAAGATGCTTCTACAAAAATAATAGATTTCTTCTTAAAAAGAAACAGAAAAACTATTATACTAGACTGTATCTTAGTAAATCATAATACACCTAATCAACATCTGGCTTTAGATCCTGATGCTATCAAACTTTATACTGTATAACATTTTCAAACTGTCACTGGCTTTACAAATAAAAATGTCATAGATCTAAATAATAATAATTTCTCTTCAAACTGGCCTATTTGGAAAAGATACTATGATCCTATTGATGACATTCCTAATAATACTTATGATACTCTTATGGATCTCCTATCAATTGATGAATAAAATAATATTATTAAACATCTACCTGACCGAAAAACTCTAGGTCTATTAAAGATTACTAATGAAATATTAAAGAAACTAGGCTTAAAATGCAAAAATTTCCTCTATAATATTATTTGTGTATGCCTAATTAACAAATTTACTCTAACACAGTAAAATTTAGTTTACATATATCCAATTTCAAAGCCTAAATCATAGAACTGTCAACTTGACAACACCAGACTAATTACACTACTTGAAACAGCCAAAAAAGCTTTTATCAAATTATTGAATCAATGACTTCAAGATATATTCATCAAGAATAAAGTTCTTAAAGGACTCAACTTTGCTGATTTGTCACATCAATCAACACTAGAACCTTTGTATATAGTTAATAATATCTTAGAATTCTACCGTCTAAAAAAAAAAATGTCTGAGCATTCTAAATTAAACACTTATATACTATTTTAAGATATGTTTAAAGCATATGATCGTATTAATATTTATATGTTAATGAAAGCTCTTCACAGACTAAAAATTTCAGATTCTTTTATAACACTCATTACCAATTTATTTCTCAATAGAAAAATAGTGTCTTCACTACATATGAGGCCTTTGCAATAGAAAGGGAGGAAATTCAAAAAAAAATAAAAAATGAGTTAATAATAAATCTGAACAAATTATAGTATTTAGAACATTTTTGGTTTATAAACTAAAATTTTAATTTTTTTAGTGTTTTCTCCCTTTCTATTGCAAAGACCCCATATGGTAATACTGACTTTTATAACATCCTTGTTAGCATTGATCAAGGAGAAGTCATTTCTTCACTTTTATAGGTTATCTATTATAATCCTCTTCTTTCTCGTATGCAGAATTTTAACCTAGATTATATTTTAGATATATCATAGTCTTCTAACATTAATAATATGAAAATGAAATCTATTACAACTTCTATTTCTAATTTGGCATATATAGATGATACAATATGGATCACTGATAGTCACACTAAATTAAATAACATTTTTGATATAGCGCAGTCCTTTTTTAACCTTAACTCAATGCAAGTTAATTTAAAAAAATCCTTTATAGTAATTTATGAAGTAACAACAAACGATATCTCATTTCACAGCATCTATTTGAATAATCTAGTTACTATACTAACAAAAAAACCTAATAAATCAACTAGATATCTAGGCGTCTAGATTTCAGTTCTATATAACAAAAGTTCATTAAATAACAATTAGAAAATGAGATCACTACTTTTATTTTGAAACTCAACACTAAACCTATTATAGACAAACAACTTAAAATATCTCTGCAACTAAGTTCTTATTTTTCGGCTTAAATATCAATCTTAACTTATTGTTTTTTCACAAAAAGAATGTCTTACTCTATTCTCTTGCATTCGTACTTTTATCATACATAAACTCAAATTCAACAAATGCATTTCTAATAATATACTGTCTAATAAATTAGCATTTGGATTCAATGATTTAGCATCTAATATATTATACTCTAAACTACAATATTTTACTTTAATCATTAATAGAGATGTCTCAAAATTACTGCTTCCTTTAACCACCAAAATCTACCTTAAACAAGTTTAAAACTTTTTCTGGTTACCTGATGATACTATTACATGTTAATCATCACAATTAAAAAATTTGAGACATGACAATTACCTCTATAATATGCTCACCTTTTATTTTCAAGCTTCTTTCTTGATGCAAAAAACTGTTTCTACTGCTTCTGATTTTCACATCTAAAGAGATACCAGAACACTTAATTCTATTATCCCATGAAAGAATAAATGGATTCCCTCACTTAAAAGATATAGAACTTTATTTCTTGATCAATTTGTTACTCAAGGAGAATTTTTACTGAAATATTACGATCTCTCTTTCAAAGCTAACACTTCAAACAAAAGAGCTATTCTAGAATAGTTTCTTGCCTTATAGAATTTTGTTCTTTTAAATCCTGTTCATTCAAATCGCCTCAAATCAGAATACTGTTTTGCTAACTTTACCCTATAAGGTTATATCACTACTGCTACTTCTAACAGTAAGAGAAAATCTCCTTGAATAGCCCTTTGGACTCCACTAGAACAGAATTATTATAACTTATCATATCTCGATCAAGAAATTATTGAAAAAGCTATAAGATCACGTTTTGTCTCTAACAAAGTTGCTATACAATATTACGTCAATAACTTTATCCTCAATCACAATCTTAGATCAGTCTCAAAAAAACAGAACCTATTTACCTTATGTTCAGAATGCTCTTTTAATTCATCAGTATTAATATTTAATTTTAATACATCTATTACTGCTTGGCCTTGTGATAACGTAGTCAATACTGATCTTTCACAAGTTATTAATATCACTTAATTTTCCTCTGTAAATGATAACAAACTGTACCTTTTTAAACGTAATATTTAGTCTATTATTGATCAAGCAAAATAACACTATATGATAGTATACCTACCTACTGTTATGTCAAATAATCTCATTTTAAGTTCTCCTTCATTTATCAATATTTTTAATATATTATCAAATAATAGTATTAGCTCACCCTTATTGGAATTTTATTATGCTTTTCAAAATGAATGATCTCTTAATTTTTATACAGATAGTTCTCATAAATTTGTTTCTTTACCTCCTATATCATATTTAAGTTCTGCATTTTATTTGGTATATGACTCCTTAGATATAGTATTCTTAGCTGCTGTCACTGCTATCTAGACTAACTCTATCAATGCTAAAATATTTGCTCTCCTTTTAGTCCTTTTAATTAGTCCTTTGTCTTCTTCAATTTCTGTTCATACTGACAGTTTAGCTCTTATTCATATTTACAATTACATAGTTAGATCAAATGCAATATAATATCCTTCACTCATGTTTAAAGTTCCTTTTTACATTTTTTGGTCAATTATTTTTAAAGTCATTAAGGAATGACAAATCACTATTTCTCTTTTCAAAGTTGCTGCACACTCTAATGATCCATATAATAACAAGGCTGACCATCTAGCAAAATTTTCTCTTCTCTCTCTCCTTCTAACTTTATTTCTAAACCATATTCCTTTCATTAACTATATACCTATATTTAACAATATGCCTATACATCGCCCTTTACGTTCATTTTTAAAAGATTATACCAACACTTAACATTTTTTTAATTATTATTATCTTAAATAAAATACTTAGTATCAACACCTACAAATGAATCAATTTTAACCTTTCACTTTATTCAATCTGGATCTGCATCTATTACATCTTTTACTGAAATAAGAAACTGTAGTAGAAAACTTAAATTTCTTCTAGAACAGCTTCTGACAGTTCAATTTATGAAAGAAACTCAACTTCAGTTATATTTACCTCTTTAGAAATACTATCAATGTAATAGTCATAATGAAGATTTTAACTATATCTGGCTTTGTCTTACTATCAGACAAAATATGTAATCGCTGATTTCTGAATCCATTGCTTATTTAAAATTACAATTATTTATTTATACTTCCAAATCTGTATTTGCAGACAATATTAATAATCTTTTAAACCCCTTACATACAATATGGTCACTACAAACAAATTCACATGATTTCTTCTTTATTAACCTTATAAAGGCATTGTTCCTAATATTTTGTTATTAACCTTAACAACATTCACCAAATCTTCCTCTATCATTTCATCCATCCTCTCATCTTTTTTCAATTTTATTTTAACTCAAGCCTATAATAATATATGGAAAACTAGATGTATTTTAACTTTAGATAAAGACAGATTCTTACACATAACGAAAAGACAGAAGAAAAGCAATTTTGCTACATCTAATGTTATTTTTTCTATTAATAGTTTCTCTAATACTTTATTTGCTAACAATATGAATACTCTTGATCATATTACTCTAATTAATAACTCTTATAAACATAGTCAACATTAGTCTCTCTTCTTGGACAGGTAATAACCAGTTGTTCTAACGATCCTTTTTTTAATTTAGTATTGATGATTATTCAGTAAATCTTTATAATTAGAATTAGACAGGACAACTGGTTAGTCTGGTGAGAGCTAGTTTTCTAGTAATGAATATTAGGCAGCAATTTTTATTTTTCTACTTTTGTATGTGTCTTGGGATTTTCATATATTTTATACTAAAATTGTTTTTCATATATAATAAAGTTTTGCATCACTGCATCTTTAAAAAAAATAATTACAAGAAAATAAAATTTAGTTTGTTAGATTTATCTCATTAAAACCTATTAAATAATTATATTTTTATATTTTTGAGATCAATAGATAATAAGATAGAGGTATACTCCGGTGAAATCTATTCAATCCGTCATCCGATTTGATCAAAAAATGGATCATTCAGATTATGAATGAACGGATCGCGGATAATCTGGATGTGATTCTCGAATAACATCGGATTGAGCGGATGACCGGATTGATCAGATAATCCAGTCATTTTATTTTATTTTTTTTTTTTTAAAAAAAAAACCACCTTATTTTCTTTAAGATCGGACATGGACATGGACATGGACTTAAACTTTGGAATTTAGAATTAAAAGGTATGTTGGAATAGGGGGTAAATTCGGTTTTTTTTTGGAATGTTACTAATATTCCTTTCTTTTTTTTCTTTAGAGAATGCCTTCTTAGATCCAGATTTCGGCTTGAGTCATGAAAGTAAGTTAGGTGTGGGTTTTTCTTTGTCTTTCTTTATCTTTGGAACGCCATTAACGTTCCTTTTGCTTCTTTTCTTTAGGAAACGCCTTCCTGGACCTGAATTTCGGCTGGGC